>CAJHUC010001782.1:44052-64329 GCA_905146915.1 Ostreobium quekettii
AAGATGGGGCAGGGGCAGGGGGGACGTAGGACCCATTTGATGGGGCTGGAGCGGGGGGCACATAAGATGGCGCCGGGGCGGGGGGGACGTAAGATGGTGCAGGGGCTGGCGTCACCTCCGGAACAGGAGCTGGGGCGGGCGGCACATAGGAGGGGGTGGCAGCTGGCGAGATCTCTGTAGGGGCTGGGGCGGGAGGCACATAGGACCCATTTGATGGCGCCGGGGCAGGTGTGACCACCGGGGCAGGAGCCGGGGTAGGGGGCACATACGGGATCACGGAGGGTGTCGGTGCCGGGGCAGGGGGCATGTATGAGCCAGGGGTTGGGGCCACAGGGGTGGGTGTTGGGGCAGCATAAGGAGTTGCCGCCGGGGTGGGTGCAGGGGTTGGGGCAATGTAGGGGGCCGGAGCAGGCACAGGGGGGATGTATGGTGGCGGCGGGGGCGGTGGGGGAGCAGGCAGTGTACCAAAGCTTGCTGAAGCCCCTGAGGAGAAGGTGAGGTTGATCTGGAGGATAGATTGGGGGCCAGCCAACACCGAGATTGTCTTCAGCACACCTCCATTCATGTAGTCCTCCGCCATCTTCGTGTCCCCGCTGCCTCCCACCATCACGATCGGCAAGGCGAAACCCGATGCGTCGTTTGCAGCTGCATGGGCCGCAACCCAGTCACCCTCCACATATGCAGTGGTCCCGGCGATGCAGGCCATGAGGCAGGCCCAGTAAGCAGCTCGCATGAGTGCCCCCCATCCACCCACCATGGTTCCCGCAGTGTGTGCCCTGCAGCCACAACAGAGCGAAGAACTTCAGGAAAATTTGCAACCTGGATGTTGTTTACTGCACTTCAATGCTGTGCAGCCAGTCAGAGCACCCTTGACAATCGGTTCTGGGCAGATCCACTTGATGACCGTGATGCCTGTGTGCATATGTGTTTGTGCAGTTGCATTTTTGAGGCGTGTGTAGAGCACTTCATTATATACGATGTCTCAACTTTATTGTCATACTGTGGCCCAACACTGTGAAGGTTGAGAGCAGGTCAATGAACAACGTGACTGGACATGGGGGATTGCACAAGCAGTTCAATGCCAAGCAGTCACAGTGTGGAAGCAGGCTGTTCTGCCCTCCCTGGCTCATGCCACTCCAGCAAACAGAGTGAAGACAGGACAACTGGCAGCAGGGGTGAAAAATATTATGCTTTTACATGCTTATACGAGATGTGCACCACTGGGACGTCCCATTGTCAGTGGCGCTCATTCAATACTGCCGTGACTGATGGTAGACTGCCGTCAGTTGCTTTATTCATGCATTTGGGTAAATGATGATGGGCAAAAGTACAGGTTCGTTGATCACATCTCCAGGCAGGCAAAACATAACAGTAACAGGAGGTGACATGTCACATGAACTTGCTGTGGTTTCACAGTAAGAAGGTTACATTCTGTATCGGGTGTCTTTCTGTAAAGGATGAACACACGTTCAAAACACCTGAAAGTGCACAGATTACTGCAGATTTAGGTGTCCTTTGCACCATGGGTTTCAACCCACTGCTAACAGGACCACACAGGAGCATTTGAAACAGCAAATCGGAGAAAAGGCATCAACTGTCCAATGCTTTGTTATACAGCTACGTTGTCTAATGCGCTGTTTCCTGGTCGCTGGCAGCAGTGGCATCACAACTGCACCATCAATGAATTGCTCCCAGGCTATGTCTTTACAAATTTCGTGCTGTTACTGTACTCTCATAAGTCAGTGGATCGATCAGCTATTCGATTGGCAAGGGGCCTGTTGTTGAATGGACTTGCATCAGGAATGTTCCTGAACATGAATGCAGCACAGCAGTCGGTGTGAGCCCGAAACCTGCCAGTTCTTTCCGCCAGCCGCAAATTCAGAGGCCCCCCTCCCAGAGCCCATTCTGATTGGACTGGTTGTTAGTTGTGCGATTTCAGAAGCAAATCCACAAAATATCAACAAGCGCTCGTGGGCCTCTGGGACAGCTATGTGCAGGCGGGCAGGCAGGCTTGCCGTTTTCTCATCTTGCTACCATCCATCTTGGCCTCCTCTACAATCTTTTCTCTTTCCACCCGGCGTATCTAGCTCTGAGCGCTTGCGTATGGCGTGGGATGGGATAGGTTCACGCGTGTCCCATTGCGTTTTGGGCCCACGGTTTGAGTTGTCCCACATCCAGCCCCAGGGTTTCTGTTCGAATTTCCATCGACGAGCCCATCAGCCCAGTGCCCACGATCCAACACAGACCCCTCCGGTCCGTGGCTCCCAGCGCAAGAACAGATACCCATACGTGCACATATCCCCCACCCACAACAATAACAGACGAAAGCGAATGCACGAGAAACACACGAACTTGCGCATGCTGCCAGATACTGACGCGCATAGACGTCGCCGACCCGTAGCCCGGCCTTTCCGTCTCCACCACCCCACAGCGACAGGGCCGCACCAAAACAGGACCGGTCCATTCGACGCCTCAAAATGTTCACGCGGATCTCCATTCCCCGTCCTGCGCTTTTGTTTTTCTGAGCTGGATCTTGCTGGGCAGTGCGCTTGGTCGCCATTCGTCTCAGCACGGTCACCCCCATGGCGGAGCGGCAATTCAATTCCCCTCCCCTCCCCGAAAGCCGTACTTCGCTCCTTTTTCCCCGCGTCAATGCTGCTCCCGCCCGACGCCCCTGATCTTCTCCTGTTCTGGCAGGACGCCCCACGCGATGGTACGACTGCCGCTGACTGTCCGCACTCTCGAATATCGCGATCGGCCGTGAGCACCCGCAAGCCAGGATCGGCGCGAGCGTGCGAGGCCAGGATTGGCTGCCCATCTCCGATGCCTGCAGCCACTCTTTGGCCGGTGTCTGGGACTTTGAGCCACTGGGGCACGGGCGTCCGGCTCTGGCGTCCACGGCGGGGGGGCCCGATTGGCCTGCGCGGGGCTGCCGGGACTGATCGGGGCAAAAATGCCAAGAATGTGAACGACTTAACGCGTCTGGGCGCCTCCTGGTAGAGGCGATGGGTTTTTCGGATCCGATGAAGTCGTTTGCGCCCTACGCGGGGGCTGGACGTGTTCGCGCCGGGGCGTGGCAGCACCCGAGGCTCAATCGGCTCACGCTGCGGTTGGAGATCGGGTTGGGCTGCGCAGCCGATCGGCGATCCCGGCGGAGCTGAGGCCCCAGGGGCGGATCACGTCCCGACCGGGAGGTCCACTGCGCGGCGCCCGCGTTCCGGAGGGCTCGAAAAGCGGCACGCCGGCCCCCCAGCCGATTTGATGACGTCGGCGATCGGCGCCGGGCGCCGTGGGCGTGGGCGGCAGTGTCCCCTTCCAGCGCGATCAGCCCATCAACGACGCTCCCCCGCTCGAGGGGTGACGCTTCGAAAGGAACGCGGGATGAATCCCACCCGGGGGGTCGCCGCACGTAGCGGCAATCACGCGCGGGCGATCATCAAATCGGGCTTGCACGCCTGCCCACCTGAATGCACGGATGATCGGCAACCTTGCACCGCTGCTGACGGTTGACAAGCGACCCCCCGTGGGTCAGCGCTGACCCACCGGCGGCGCGAGCCTGGCCCCTGGGCGCGAGGATCGGCTGTGAGTGCCGAGGCGGCGTAGATGCAGCGCCCCAAGCCCGGAGCCTGGACCAGCCCCGATGAATATATACGCAGTACTGGCGGCGTGGGGTGATCGGGCGCAAATGCGGGTGAGGGCTGGGCCCGCCCGACTGGTGCCGCCCCGAGCCGGACTGTCCGCGGCGAGACCTTCGGACGGCTCGGATCGAAGGAACGGGGCGTGGCGCTGAAGCGACGACATCATGCATGACTCCGTCAGTCAAGCTCGGGGGCGGCAGCAGCAGTGCCCTTTGTACATGTCGGTGTTGCGGGCTCAGGGCAACAATGGAAAGGGGCAAGGGGGAGAAATAATACTGCCGCCTGCACCAAATCGCTGACTGCTTGCACCAAATCACGTGCACACTGTGTCCTAATCTCAGTTTTAGAATTAAGTTTAGTTTTAGGGTGAGTTTTAGCGCAAGGGTTAGGTTTAGGGCGGGTTTGTTTTTAGGGTTTAGGGCTTAGGTTTTGGGTTAGGTATGTTTTGGAGGGAGTTGGCGCAAGCGGTCTCTGATTTAGTGCAGAAAGTCACCGATTGGGTGCATCCAGTAATTGTATAGAGAGGGGGGATGGGGTCTCCAAGGAGTAAACAAGCTTTCGTGCAAAATGTCGGGAAGGTCCAAAAGGGTGCACTTGTGCGCAACATTGCCATTATGTGCTTTTTTGGGCATAACGGTTGTGCTCAAGATTGGCCGTTTGGAAACAATGAAACTTGTGCGCAAAATCGCCATTTCTGAGTGCACTAAAAAATAAGAGTATGAACGCCTTTAAAACACCAGTTCTCATGCTTTATATCACAAGTTTAAGAAAGTTTTTACAAAAAAAATATGTACAGCACGGGTTTCGCTTTCCCCCCCCCCACCGACCCTGTGCATTGACGCACTAGGCCCAGCGATGTTTGCCTGTGTTTGCGCGCGCGGCGCACACAAAGGTACCCTTTTTTGTGCGCAATATTGTGGTTTTCTTGTCCGTTGGGTGACCCAAAAAATGCTCTGTTTGTGCGTAAGTTCGTTGTTGTGGCATTTTTCTTGCATTTTGCCTTTGCGCAAAATGCACATTTTGTTGTTTTCCGTGACCCTCTTACCGACATTTTGCACGAAAGCTTGTTAGTAAATACCGCAGGTATTTAAATAGGGTTTTTCTATATAGTAATATGATGCTTAATCTATCTTTGCAGTGAAAACATTAAAATAAATGATGCTCTTTAAGAAATTGTTTGTGGAGCAATGTACAAAATAAAATTGATGCTCTAAAGTCAAAGTGAAGAGCAAAAAAGCGTAACAATAAAATTTTCCTATGCCAAGGGTTTAAAAACCCATGGCCATACCACAACTACTAATGCACAAGGGGTAAGGGCCTTGGGGTGCCGTCCCCTTCTCATCTCTACATTCGTAGTTTGTATTGAGAACACCTTTAGGAACTTTGCCTTCCGGTGGCCAAAGAGAAGGGATTTTGTGGCATATTTTTTTGACTCATTTGCGGCGGATGCTATTAGAATCCCAACTCAAATCTAAATTTTAGTTTTATTTTAAAATAAATTGACAAGAGCTTGCATTTGTATATTATCAATGGGTTGCTCGAGCTATCCATCTTTGCCCTTATGGCACTCATTATGAAGTTTTCATAACTGTGAGGACGTTGTATGTATACAAAGAGACATAACATACATGGCAGACATGGTGACTGTGAAAATGGAGATGGTGACACCGCATGACAAGATCTTAGTTGGCGTCCAACGCAATACTGCGTATTTGACCTGGAGTGTATTCTGTAAGCCATCCCTTTACGGTCTGCCTCCTGGGTTTTGCCATGGGTGAAAATGCGCCGGGCGTTGATCGGTGCTACTCGTCGCGATATGGTTTTGGAGCGAGCATGGTCGACGCGTTCTTGTCGACCATGGGTGAATATCTGGCACATTTGGTGCATCTGCTGGGTCCTTTTGCTCATGATAGAACCTGGCATCGTCGCCAATCTGCGGACAATGGGTGGATGGGTCAACTTGAGGATGTCTGCCCGGGAGCGTCGCCGTGTGTGGGGCAAGGCACGCCAATAGGTGGCAGTTTGGAAGGCCCGCAGTTGGGCATGCAAAATGAGGGTTGCAAACATGCTTGGCAGGAAGAGCATCTCGGTGGATGGCTTCCTTGCAAAGGCGGCGATTGAGGCGCGCAAACGCTGCACCACTGCTTACAAGAGCGCAGTGGATATTCAGAGCCGGTCGCACACGTTGGAGCTCCGGGTAGACAATATCAGCATCACCAAAATCGACCCTAAGGACTCCGTGGACCACCGACCCATGGATCTCGCCAGCCGAGATGCAAAGCTTCCCGCCATGGAGGATATGGAGCACGGCGCCTTAGCAGTTGGTCGCCAGGGCAAGGTTGTGCCAGAGAGCATTCTTGAGTGCACAGCATGGCATGAGCATGACAGGTCATGAGGCGCGGAGCCAAGGCAGAGCTATGACCTAGCTAGGCGAAATGATGGTACAAGGGTGACGGGTGCCATCGTTACGAAGCCGGTAGTAACAATGTCAAGCGTTACAGACACTGTGACTATGGATTCAGTGCCAGTTGCCATTACAACAACTGTTGTAACATCTGCTGTGACTCTTGTCACTAGTGCAAAGCTTGGAGAATATTTTGGAAGCTTCCAGAAGGCCTTTACATGGACTTAAATATCAAGTCTAAGTATGTTGACATCATGGGTGCTCACAAGATGGATTGAACAACTTATCAATGGTTTTAAAAAACTTCTCAATCCAGTGTTTTGGTCATTAATATAGATATCATCAGTATCAAAAGTCTTGAATGGGCACATGGAGCATCACCAAAATATTCTTGTGGAGAAGTGGACCTCAGTTGTTGGTCCAACGAGGGAGGGTGAACGATCTCAGATAGAGCATGCCTTGGTGATGGCAGGGATTGAGTGGAATCCAGGTCTGACAGGTGACTCAAGCCAGTCAATGACCATATTTATGCAAAAAATGGTATAGTGGATTTTTAATGCCGCCACGTGGTCCTGAAAATCAAGATTGCGTTCACGCCTTGCTCAAGTATTTCAAATACGGAAGCATGCCCTATATGCAGATTGCAAGACTGGTTACTAATATGATGTCTAGTGCCAATATTGAGTGCACGAGCAAAGCTCGGTGGAGGGAGCTTGAGTGGCGTTTGAGGTCTTTGCTTCCACAAACTCCTCTTACAAAGCCAGACACTCTTGCTCATATGAAGAAGCGTGGGGGAGAAGCGTGGACAGACTTCCTTGGCTGGTATGTCATGTACGCGGAAACTTGCGAGCATGTAAAGGATCAAACAAAGGTAGCTGAATTATACAAGAAGTTGCCAACAGAGCTTCACATCATAATCAGCCATCTTTCCCCTAATTCCATATTGGAGCAACTATTGGAGGGTCTTCAAGGTGTCCGTTATTAGAGCCATTGCACTGGAGATCATTCAAACCTCTTTGACCCAATGGATGTGGATATGGTTGCCAAGATACATGAACAAGATTCACCAGTGTATGATGATGTGCGTGACATTGCTGATCATGAGGCATACACAGAATAGGATGTCTATGCATTAGGAGGGGCAGGCAGAATGCGTCAACCTGTCCTCCATGGCAATGTCATCAACTTTTAAAATATTGACGGTCTATGGTCCCTCATGACAACATGAAAGAAATTGGTGAATACATATTCATTCTTTCATCGCTAGTCTAGTGAACACCTGCAAGCTTGAGGTGGTCACCACGGTGGACTTCATAGAATGCAAAAGGAGGACAAAGAATACAACGCTGGTGTGGATGATTCTTTAGCACACCATGTTCACTTTTTGGATCATGGTGAGCAAGATTTCTGGAAAGATTCCTTAGTGAGCTCTGAACCTAAAAAAAATATTATAATTGTTGCAAAGTGCTCTTGTTGGATATGGAGACAAGCTATTGCACACATGACAAACCTAAGACATGCCGGGCAATCCATCATTATACCAAAAAGTCTCTTTATGTAAAGGTCAATATTGAGGGCAAGGACATTTTTGCTTTGGTGGACACCGGTGCTACATCATCATTTATTCAAAAGGCAATTGTGAAAAAGTTGGGCCTCTAAAATAGTGTTTGCCCTTGTTAGCAGAATGTTCGTTATGGTAATGGTGATGTTGACCCCATGCATGGAGTGATCAATCTTTCTGTCAAAATCCGAAGTAAGGATATGCCGATGAATGCATATATCTTGGATGGCAAGGGACCTGCACTTATCATGGGCTTCACATTCCTAGAAGTAAACGCCCTGATGGTTGATTGCGATGGACATAACCTGACTCCTAAAGGCCAAGGTGAGTGTTGTGGAAACACATGGGGGTCGAGAGAATTATGACCATTAGTCTTGGTTGGTGAGTCATCTGTAGGATTCGACCCATTATTTGGATTTCTTATGATCTTTAGATACTCGTAGGCTTTTTCTCTGTCTCTATTCCCCAAGTATGGAGTAGTATGTGGCCTAGGGAAGTTCTTGTACTTAAGGGACAGACCGTGGGGGTAGATTGGCTACGGTGTATTGATAGTGGGTCCGATATGGGGTATGCCGGGCGATACAGTCGTGACACATTGATGTACATTGTGTGGTGTATGCGTGATGGGTGGTCGAACCGGAATGTGGTCGACCACCAGTACATATGTAGGGGTGCGTTGCTCCCCACTCTGTTACTCCGTTTGGCTCACTGCCGCACTCTGCACGGGCCTTGCAGCCCGGGGAGCAAGCTGCCTCATAACCCACCGTCTTCGAACGGCAGGACTGCCTGATCCAAGAGCACAAGAGGGCCCACCATGGGGGCCGGCCTGGTCAGAACTTGCCTTGCAACTTCGATTACAAACGATTTTGGTGCTTTCATATGTATACCCGCCCTCCCAAGGTATCCCAAGGGTCGTGCCAGAAATTGGATGAGTCACCCTATTTCTAGCACACCCGACGGTTTCCAATTCAAATCCGTTTGGCCCTTGTTCTTCCATTCACCGTCCTGCCGGTCCCCAGGGCTCGCCAGCCTTTATTATTTCAAACCCATCCCGTTTGGTCCCCAAGTATCACTCCCAATTGTGCTAAGCTTGTTTGGACAACATGGGGCGACACGCCCACCTACTTTATGTATGAATCTAAGGTTCCACCCTAACATCCCTCCAGCCTTGTTGCAAGACGCCCTCGTCTTGTGATGCGATCCCAGTATGGATTCGGCTTCGAATTTGTGGACCAGCCGTCTTGCTCTCATGAGGGTAGTCATCGGCTCCTAGGTGTTGTAATAGTTGTCATACCCTTTCCATTTTACCAAGTACTCTACCCGCTCCTCCTGGCCGATCTGACATGTGCGTTTATCCAAGATTCGCTCTTTGAATTTCAAACTTTGAATTCCTCCTGTCTGTCAACCATCATGGGAGGAGGTCGTATCTCCTCGGGTCATGCAAACTGCCCTTGGTCTTCAAGATATGGCTGGAGCTTTGACACGTGGAAAACTGGATGAATCCTTAGCGTAGCTGGCAGCTCTAGTCGGTAGACCCATGGTGAGATGGCCTCCGTGCTACGCATAGGGCCACGGAATCTGGCCATCAGCTTGTGTACTCCATTATCTGCAATGAGGTTTGTGGTGTCGAGTAGCACCCCATCTCTAACTTGGAAGGAAGCTTCCCATCGATGTCTATTGGTATCAGCTCGGAGGCGGGCCACCATTGCAGTTGCCGATTCGTTGTGTCACTCCTCCAGCCTAGGATCGGTGAGCGAGTCCAATGGTTTCCTCGGGTGTTGCCCGTACATCAAAAAGAACGGGGTCATCTTGGTACCGGCGTGACGAGTGGAGTTGTACACGTATTCTATTGTTGATAGGTGCTCCGCCCAGTCTCGTTGGTCGTATGCCACATAAGCCTGTAGAATTTGCTCTAACGTATGGATGGCCCGTTCACTGGCTCCGTCCGTCTGTGGATGATAGGCCGTAGATAGGTGCAGTTTGGCTAACAGTTGCTGCCATATTGCTCTCCAAAAGTTCCTCATGAACTATGAATCTTGGTCACTAACTATTTGTCTTGGCAGCCCAAAGTTTTTGAAGACCTGTTCCACGAATATCCTGACCAATTGTGGTGCGGTTACCGTAATGGTAGTGGGTGCAAACCATCACCATCTTGGTGAAGCGGTCCGTGAATACCACCGCTGCGTTGTATCCCTCGGCAGTCTTGGGCAAGCATGTCACCAAATCCATGGTGATGTGAATCAACTTTCCTTCGGGCACTGGAAGGGGGTGTAGTAATCTAAGCGGTCGTTGTGTTTTTGTCTTGGTTCGTTGGCATGTGTCACACGTTCTGATGTATTCCGGAGCATCACCCACCATGCCATTCCACGTAAAATACCAGTTTAGTCGCTGAGTCGTTTTGGCCCTAACCAGATGTCCGGCCACAAGAGCGTCGTGTGCTTCCCATAGTATCAGGGTCCCTAATTCGATGTTGTTCGGTACCAGGACCTTCTAGCCTCTGGTTCCCTCCCGCTTCCATAGGAGTCGGTTTTTTAGTTTGTACATCTCGCTTCCCTCTTGTGCTTCTTCAACGACTTGGGCCAGGTCCTCATCATCACATAATGTGATGATATGTTGACTCATACAATCGTTTGAAGTCTCGATGCTGGACATTATACCAAGCTCAAGACGTGTTTCCCGTGAGGGCGTTGGCTTGTCGGTCATCACCATAGTGGTCAGGGTCGTCACGGTTGGTGTTGATTTCCAGTCGCCGAGACAAGGTGTCAACTGCACTATTGCAACTCCCCTTTTGGTAGTGTATGTTGAAGTCGTAGTTTTGCAGGAACTTGCTCCAGCGTGCTTGCCTCCTGAACAGATTCTTCTGGGTTTGTATGTGCCATATGGTCTGGTGGTTGGTGTGCAACTGGAAACGTCTTCCCTGTAAGAAATGCCCCCAGGTCCGTAGTGCATGGATAACGGCCAACATCTCCTTGTCATAAGTGTGGTAACATGTCTCGGCTCCCCCGAGTCATTGGGACATGTACTCCACGGGCTGTAGTCCGCCCCCGTGGTCTTGCATCAGTACTACCCCTGTCGCGAAGTCGCTGGCGTCTGTCATGACGACAAAGGGCGATTAGGTCGTCATTTGGTAATAGCAATATGGGTGCTGTAGTCAGCCGGTCCTTCAACATTTGAAATGCTATTTCTTATGCATCTCCCCACACAAAGGGCTCACTGATCTTGGTGGGTCCATCATGGGCTTTGCAATGGAGGCAAATCCCGGCACAAAACGTCGATAGAAATTTGCTAGTCCAAGGAATGCTCTTACGTGATGTATGTTCTTTGGCGTGGGCCATTCTTGGACAATCTTAATTTTTGAGTCGTCTGGTCGGGCTCCATGCCTTCCGACCACCACCCCCAGAAACTCCATCTCTTCGGCTGCGAAGTAGAGGTGGCCACTCAAAGATGCCATCCGGTCCGTTAAGTCCGGTTCGTTAATTTTTATCAGTTGTCCGTTAATTTCGTTAAAGAAAAAGGGAGAAAAATTCAGAAAAAACGAAAAAAATCAAAAAAAATCGAAAAAAAACCCAAAAAATCACAACAACTGCGGCTAGTTGAAAATCTAGTATGCATAGGTTGAAACAAAATACAAATATACTCTCTAATAGCGAATTCCATAAACTATAAGTATGACTCAAACCCAAAAATCCCCAAAAAATCCAAAAATCCGTTAATTCTTGGTTAATTTTTGTCTTTTTTCGTTATTTTCCGTTAATTAACGGAAAATCAACGGAAATTAACCTCTGTCCGCTATTAACGGATCCGGGTGGCCACCTCTACTGCGAAGGAGCATTTGTGGGGTCTGACAACTACCCTATGTTCCCGTAGACATCTCATGACAATCCGTAGATGCTCCATGTGTTCTTCCATATTCCAGCTATAGACGAGGATATCGTCCAAGTATATAACGAGAAATGCATCCGCCATGTTGCCAAATACTTGGTTCATATACCTCTGAAAGGAGCTCGGTGCATTGCATAGGCCGAATGGCATTACCAAATATTCGTAGCTCCCGTGTTGCATCACAAAAACCATCTTTGGTATATCTTCTTCCTGTATCTTTATCTAGTGGTAACCGGATCGTAGGTCCATCTTACTAAAGATGTTTGCTCCTGCAAGTCAGGCCATGAGGTTGTCGATCTGCGGTAAAGGGTATCGGTCCTTGATGCTTCTTTTGTTCAAAGCCCGGTAATCGATGCACAACCGTAGCCCGTCATCTTTTTTCTTGGCAAATAGTAGTGGCATCCCCCATAGTGAGTTGCTCGGTCGTATTAGTCCGGCGTTCAGTAGTTCCTTAATTTGTCGTTTCAGCTCGTCATTTTCCTTTGGGGAGAGTCAGCAGGCAGGCGTATGCGCAGGTTTGGCGTCTAGTAGTAGCTTAATGCTGTGCTCCAGTCTCCCTTCAGGCGGTAGTCTCAGCCATATTTTGCCGCTTATTACTTCTAAAAACTCCTTTGATAGCATTTCCTTAATTTGTTGGCTCTTGTCATCTTCTTTTATCTCCTTGTGGGTGGTTTCTTTCACTACCACCACGTAGGTTTCGGCTCCTTTCTTCCGGGCTTGGGACAGTTTTTTCCCGGATAGGGTGATTGTGTTGATCCTTCGGGTTTCTTCATCATCTTCTCGTAACCCGTTCAGTACTTGCCGTACTTTCCCGTCTTTGATCTACAAGGTGTTAGAGGTGGCCACCCGGATCTGTTAATAGCGGACAGAGGTTAATTTCCGTTAATTTTCCGTTAATTAACGGAAAATAACGAAAAAAAACAAAAATTAACCAAAAAATTAGCGGATTTTTGGATTTTTTAGGGATTTTGGGTTTTAGTCGTACTTATAGTTTATGGAATTCGCTATTAGAGAGTATGTTTGTATTTTATTTCAACTTATGCATACTAGATTTTCAACTAGCCGCAGTTGTTGTGATTTTTTGGGGTTTTTTTGATTTTTTTTGATTTTTTTCTTTTTTTCTGAATTTTTCTCCCTTTTTCTTTAACGAAATTTAAAGGACAGCTGATAAAAATTAACGAACCGGATTTAACGGACCGGATGGCACCTGGCCACCTCTACAAGGTGTTCGTCTTCTAGTCGATTTTCGAATTGAACTTGTGCAGCTAGAGTACTCCCAGAATAGCATCATAACGTCCCAGTTTTGTAACTTGGAAAGCAGGCTTGCACTTGAATTCAGTTATTCGAAATTTGTAATTTTCCACCTCTCTCTCAGGCTCGTGACGTGTTGTCCCATCCGCCATGTGTAGTGTACGGGTTTTTGCCTTTCTCCCTCCAGCATATGCCATGCCATTCACAAAATTCCTGACTGATGAAATTAGCGGTTACTCCGTTGTTGATCAGTATTCGAATCTTTTGTCCACCCAGCGTTCCCTTGAACCGGAGCAGCCTCCCGTGCCTTACTTGCATCACGTTAATTTCCTCATTCGGGTCTCTCTGTGCCGAGGGCTCCTCTCGCGTGTTGACCCATCGCTCATAGTCTTGTTGTAATTCACTATATTCTTCCCAATTTTGTGGTTGCTCGTACAGACCCATTTTGTGGAACGGTCGTCCACCAACGCGCTTGTCTCCCTTTCCGAGACTCCTACGCGTCACTTATTATCTTTTTATCTCCCGTTGTGTCTGAGGAACCCAACTTGCTCCGGTCCGACCCAGCCGTTGTTCCTATGCAGTTTTCCCGCCTTTTTCTATCACACCGTACTCGCGTGTCGGGCGCATCTGGCTCCTGTATCTCGGTCTCTTCATATTGTGTTATAGGGACAACGAATTCCACATGGTTTTCTTGTTCGCCGCGATGGTCTCTACCCCTTAACAACCTTGCTTCTTTGCCGCAGCCCCCGGCTCGGCTCTCCCACCGCATCTTGTTCTGCTGCCCTTGTGCACCCAGGTCTTCTGGCCACATATTTTTGGTGTCTTTGGTTGTCCTCTTGGGTTGATGGAATCATGCAGTCTCTCTTTTGTTGTCTGCGGTAATGGCCACCCCTCAGTAGCTCCTGCCACATGCTGCCGTTGTAGTTCTTGACTCGGCGGGTCAGCTCCTCGCGTTGCTTTGAGGTTGTCAGAATTGAAGGCACCAAAACCATTTGCAAGGGGCGATGTCCCCTTTTCACCGGTCGGGAAATGGCCCGCGGTATCCCGTTCGAGGCAGGAGCCGGCCTGGTCAGAACTTGCCTTGCAACTTTGATTACAAATGTGTTTGGTGTTTTTGTATTTATACCCGCCCTCCCAAGGCATCCCAAGGGTCATGCCAGAAATTGGATGAGTCACCCTATTTCTGGTACACCCGGCGGTTTCCAATTCAAATCCGTTTGTCCCTTGTTCTTCCGTTCACTGTCCCGCCGGTCCCCAAGGCTCGTCAGCCTTTATTATTTCAAACCCATCCCATTTGGCCCCCAAGTATCACTCCCAATTGTGCTAAGCGTGTTTGGACAACACGGGGCGACACGCCCACCTACTTTATGCATGAATCTAATGTTCCACCCTTATAGCTACTCCAAGGAAGCTGCTTCTATGGCACTGCTCTCCACCCACTGAGAAGGTCAAGGATACCTCCTCAACTACTGCAATGCAGCTGCAAGGTAGTCAGGCCACATCTTCTAGTAGTCAAAAGCTTCCTCCAAGGCTCCTAGAAGTCGCCTTTCCAACTCCTCTTGGGTTCCATTATTTAACAGTACTGTGCAGGGGTCGCCACTGCACACCCCCTGCCGCCAGGCCCTCTTCAAGGGGCCGTTATTCCACACACCCGGTAGCCATCACCCCCTAGGGGTTGCTATTCGGCACCCCCTAGGGCGCCCGTACTGGCCAAGGGCACTATTTGGCAACCCCCCAATGACTTGACTCATCTGACATGCAATAGACCCCCTCACGTAACTCCAGGGTCGCTTCCCACCGCTTCCGCTATTATATCACGCCCGACACATAGTCCAGTTCCCAACTGCACAACCGGTCTGCTCTGCCACTGCGCCTCACCCCCCTCCGGGGTCCTAATGCTCCTCGCCGCCCGACTTGATAGCCCATGTGGCCGATTACGCCGGCCCGCACCTGGCCCTGGCGCTCCCGATCCACGCCTTCCCACCACTAGTCACGGGACGCGATTCCGCGGCCATGCGCTGCTCCAATCGACCTGCCCGGGGCGGACTCCGCAAGGCCCCCGGTTCCTTTCTTAATGCAACAGCTTGCGCCTTTCCCCACGGGGCCAGGCGCGCGGTCTAGTCTCTGATCCAGGCCGATTTAGACCAGGCCCTTTACGGGCACTGTCACCTGGCCGGCCGATGTCCCCAAGATCCAACTGGATGACGGACCCCTTTGCGGGTGGGGCTCCCACCTCTTGCTCTCGCGCCACGTGGCGTGCTTCCGCCATCTGCGTTTGCTAGCTCTGAAACCACCTAGTGTGGTTTTTGGTTGGTTCATGGGCGATGCGCCCGCGAAGGCGCCCAATGGGGCCATGGGGCCCCCTCCGCCGGATGGCCGGTGGGCTTTCTGGGGCGCTCGTCTCTTTGGATGCGCAATATGGGCCCAAGCTTGCAGAATGGCCGGGCGCGGGGTGGCCGTACGCGCAGTGGTGCGTACGGCGCCTTGCGGCCTATGGGTGCAGCCACTGGGAGGCGAGTGGCCATGGATGGAATTACAGGCTGTAATGCAGGGTCGTTCACATGACCCCTGTACGCAGCAGCACACAATCGACAGGGCAATGTGTCAAATATACTCGTATCGATAGTATCTCATCCCCGAGTATGGTAGAGCCCAACCTTAAGTACCGTGGGCTTATCTAGCCATGAATCCACTACCGCTAACCTGTTTGGGATGATTCAAAGATCTATATAAAGCTGATAGCCTCTTCTATCCAATCTAGGTACAATCTTGTGTTCATTATCACTTCCCAATATATAACTTGAGTAAACCGGCTAGCCCCTAGTAATTTACACAACATCATCAATTGTACAGTTGGCCCTCTCTGTTTGGCCATCACTTTGAGGATGAAATCCTAACGACATTGCTAAAGTTGTTCCCATATTCTTGAACACTTTCTTTCAAAAGGGCTTGTGAACTTGCTCTCATGATCCAACACAATGATCCTCAGCAAACCATAGACTCGCACAACGGAATCTACACAAATCTTAGCCACATCCACAATAGTGGTTATCCTTTTGGTTGGTCTCAGTACCACCATCTTGGTGCCACAATCCACCAGAACCAACAAAGCATTATAACCTATTCGGGCCTTTGGCAAATGGGTGATCAAATCTATGCTCACTTTCTCCCAACGATTGTGAGGTATTTCCAAAAGTTGCAAAGACCTGGCAGTTCTTGATTTGAGGGTTTGTTGCACCGACATGCATCACAACTTCTCAAAAACTCCATCACATCACTCTCCAAAGAATGCCAATAGAAATCCCCCTTCACTAGGTCAAATATTTGCTTAACGCCCAAGTGACCTGAACAACGTGCATCATGCAATTTTGTCAGCACTACACTTCTCAAGGTCACACTTGGTATGTACAATTGCAATTGCCCATCATCAACTTAGTATATATGCTAATTAACCACCTTGAAATTTGGGTGACAATCTGGATGTTCGAAAATTGCTTTACTCTCATCATCACCAGCATACTCTTCCTCCAACTTCCACACCAACTTCGAATCCAATTCCACTTTAGAAATCGACAAGAGTTCAATCACATATAGCCTAAACAAGACATTGGCAACCACGTTCAACTTTTTTGGCTTATGGATCACCTCATAGTTAAACTCAACCAAAAAGTCCAGCTATCTCGCTTGTCACTTTGACAGGTTTGGTTGTGTAATGAGGTACTTCAAGAGTAGTGGTCTGTGGAGACCTTGAACATCTTGCCTTTTGGGTGGTGTCTCCAAGTCCTCAATACATGAATCACTGCCAGGAGTTCCCACTCATGAGTTGAGTTTGCCATTGTTGAATTCATCTTATGGCTCTTGAATACCATAGGATGATCACCAGAGTCATGAACTTGACTTAACATAGCTCCCACAACCATGTCACTCCCATTGCAAGTCACAATGTAACCTCGGTTAGGATCGGCAGTATTCAACACATGTGCCTCGGTCAGCTTGGTCTTCAATTCCTTAAAGGCTACATCCTTGCTTGAAGTCCATTTGTAGGGAGTCTTCTTCCACGTTAAGATTGCAAAAAGTGTTGCAATCCTTGTGAAGTCTTTGATGAATCTCCTGTAGTATCCTGCCAACCCAAGGAAACTCCGCAGCTCCTTCATGTTCTATGGCTGTTTCCACTCCTTGATGGTCTTGATCTTCGTAGGATCTAGTTTCACTCCATTGATGCCAACAATATGACCCAAAAATTCGATTTTTTGCTGGAAGAATGAACACTTGGTCATCTTTGCGTAGAGCTTGTGCTCTCTCAAAATTTCCAATACCTTCTTGACTTGTACCTTATGCTCCTCTAAGGATTGACTATACACCAAGATGTCATCCGAGCCATCTCATTTTGGCCGATACACCAAGATGTCATGCGAGAAGATGATGACAAAGGTGTCGAGATGCTCCCTAAAAATACTATGCATCAAATGCATTAATGTAGTTGGAGCATTTGTCAAGCCAAACGGTAGCACAAGAAACTTTAAGTGCCCGTATCTTGTTCTGTAGGTTGCCTTTGCTATGTCATCTAGATGAACATGGATTTGGTGGTAGCCACTCTTCAAGTCAATCTTCAGGAAGAAACTTGCACTATGCGAGTGGTCCAAAAGTTCTCCAATATGGGGCAATGGGTAACGATTACGAATTGTCGCCTTGTTCAAAACCTTATAGTCCACACACGTTTGGATACCACCGTTCTTCTTTGGGGCCAAAATGAGGGGAGCCCCAAAAGGTGATACTGATGGTTGAATGTACCTATGCTCTATCAACTCTTTCAACTGAGTCTTCAATTTACCCAATGCTTGAGTAGACATCCGGTAGGGTGCTCAATGAGGTGGCTCGGTCCTAGGGAATAATTCAATGCAATGGTCCATAGCACGCTTTGGTGGTAGACCTAGAGGTAGCTCCACCAAAAGAACATCCAAATATTTTGCTAGTATCTCTTTGACTTCTCTTGGAAATGGTGCATGAATATTGGCATCATCCAACTTCACGATTGCATTCACTTCCTTCTAATTTTGGTCTTTTGTCTTGTCTTCACGGATTGGCCTCACAATAGCCATATACACGTCTTCATGTCGAGCAACCCGCTTCATCTTTTGGGCTGAAACTTGCATACTCATCGCCTATTTCCCAAAGATATTTAAAAGCTTGGCACCATCCCTTGTAGGGTAGTCGCTCTTCAAGACGACTGTCTTCTTCCCCACTCAAATACTAATAGTGCCGGCTCTCCAATCCATACTTGGATTCTATCTCTCTAGCCATGACTTCCCCAAGATTGCATCATACTTGGGAAGTTGCATCACATAGAAATCCAAAAGCTCGGCATGCTCCTCATAACTCACTTGTGCATCTTTGGCAACGCAAGTGGATGCTCTCATTGATCCATCCGCCAAGTGCACTTGCATCTTTTTATGACTTCTCACTATTCTCAAGTCATGCTCATTCACAAGATACTTACTGATGAAGTTTCCATTGGCTCCACTATCCACCAGAAATTTAACAAAAATGCCATTAACTTCTTTTGAAATACACAACAATTGTGTTACTGACACTAACACACCTGATTCTGCATCATCCACAGATTTCCTAATGTAGCATCCCATCTCACAGGTTTTGCCATTGCCAGGCACATCCTTTGCAATAGTGGATTCTTGAAGTTGAAGTGTGTCTACCGGAAGACTCGCTTCTCTGGACTCAATACTTCCAAGTTGATGTGTGTCTACTAGAAGACTTGCATATCCGGACTCAATGCATCCCGGTTTGATGGTATTTTGATAAGAGACACCAACCAAATCATGAGTTGCAATGGCAACTTTATGTACCGTTTTTTCTAGGAATGGCATCCGCCCATGGGGCCTCAGATTGCAGCATAGTTCTTCTTGGTCAGATCTAGCTTCCTCAACAAGCCAAATAATAAACCCATACTCAATCACTGACTCTAACACTTCTGTAGGTGTAGTGTCTTCAAGGGTAGCTGGTGACAAAATCTCGGTCCCTTCCACCACCATCACTTGGCCATCCTTGTTATCTAGCTCTTTCATTGAATCAGTTATTGTCTAGTTGCTGTCCTTGATATTCAACGAACATTGAAGTTTCCCTGCCTTCCTCCAGCCTTGTTCTTCTTCATGGGACAATTCCTACTCCAATGTCCAGCGTTGACCTTGCGGTAACAATAACACCCTTTGTCGTCTCGAAGGTACTTCTTCTCTTCTAGAGTCAAAGGCTTCTTTCGGATGTAGCTTGTCCCAATTTCCATTGGCTCATGTCCTCCATACGACTTTGGTTGAAAGTTGCGTATGCCAGCACCGTTCGATCCACCATGCGATAAATTGCCCTTGAACCACTTGGTTTTCCATCTGTGCCTTGGCCAGAGATTCGAGTAAGCACATTGTCAGCTTGGTTTGCATATCTTGCAGCTTTTTCAAACGTTGTTGGCTCTTTCAACTCCACTTGTATCTAGACATTCACATTCAGAGCTCAAAGAAACTTGTCCAGCTTTTCCGCCTCCAAGAGATCGTCGATCCAAACACACACTTGCAAGAACTTGTGTAAAAAGTACAACATAGGTTCTTTCTCCTTTTGCTAGAGGGCATAAACCTCATCCCTTACCCGGCGAGTCAGATCGTCTATTCAGATTCGTTGACGCAAATCCCTCTTGAACTCGTCCCAATCGTTCAATCAATTGCCACGTTCGTGCAACTCATATCACCACATGGCGGCATGACCCCTCAACAGTGAGGCAGTATATTGGACATGAGAGGCGATAGGTAATCCAATCAACAATATGTGCTCTTCCACTTGGAACAATCATATGTCAACATCACAATGCTTGGCACCGTCATAAGTCTCAGGCTTCTCTATTTTCATGCCTATTGATGCCACTCCACGACCAATAATTAATTTGGCGATCAACGCATGAGATTGATAGTCACCTTGATACTCAGCGGCCTGCCTCTCCTCACACAGCATGTCCATCTTCTGCTCCAATTTTTGGTTCTATTCATAGGCTTGGTTGACCTTCTGCAACAACTTCTAGTAATGCTTATCTACCTAGCGAGCCTCCTCCTCCCCAAGCATGACTACTTAACTATTACAGTGTGCCATGGAGATGGATAAATCGCCCCTTCAATGCTCTTGGTCGCTCGGCTCCAAAACCACTGTAGAATCTCCCAAGATAATGGCGACCAAATGAAATTGGTGATAAAGCTTCGGTCAACGTATTATAATGGTGGTGGGCCCCTTGATCTAGACAAGGTCGAGTGCATTGGCAAACCAAGACAAATGGCTTATGAGGTGCCCATTTTTATAGGTGGCGCGCTCCCCCTCTTATCATGACGCTCTTAGCCTCTTGTAAATCTAATACACTCCTATGATACCAACATCGGCCTCCTATAATGCCACCTCCGCCCTTGGAGAGCCACTTACATGGTCTCTTGGCCCTTTGGCATGCCTCTAGTAATAACACGCGACTTCCCCAAGCAATGCCATGTCCCTCCAATGTA
>CAJHUC010001783.1:0-39087 GCA_905146915.1 Ostreobium quekettii
TTTTTGGCTGTCCACACACGGCCACCCCTTTGCTGCGCGCTCGTGCTGCTCTCAACCGCTGCTCACCTCCGCTCACCCTGCCACCCTCCACCCCGCCGGCGTTGCCCTCCCCCCCGCTGGGCGCGGGTGATCGCAGCCTGTCCCACACTCCGGGTAGGTGCTGGCGATCTGCGCGCGCATCTCCCTCCCCGCCGAGCATTGCGACGTCCTCGTTCTGCTTCGCCTGGCTACGAGCCGCGCGCCTGGCCTCTGAACCCGGCTTCTTCTGCCGCGCTCCCTCCTGCGATCTCCGCATGGATGCAAGGCGGAAGCCACTCCAGGTAACCAGTGGGCTGTCGCCTCCTTTGGCGCCAGATCGGTAGCCTCTCCGTCTGAGTCGAGCCCTCCTGCCGTGTTGCCTGCTCCTTCTCAAGCCTCCGTGCCCTGTCCTCTACTCTCTCCTGCTCTCCACAGATTGGATCTCCCTGTGTTCTGCGTGCGCTGACCCGGCTCCGGTGTTGGGCGCACTCGCGATCCTTCGCCTCCCTCGCGATAGCATTGGTCCTTGCGTGTCCTTCGGCCGGCCCGCGGCTCTCGCTCGCCATCCCGCGACCCTCCTGACCGCTCGGCTGAACGGGGGCTTCCTCGATTCCCCCTTGCCTCCTTGTTCCTGGTACTCGCCATTACAATCTTGCACAGACTCCTAGCTTCGCGTCCAGCGCCAGCGTCCTGTAGACATCCACCGCTCCGCTTCTCCACCGCCCATGCGCCATCAGCCACACCAGGGGGACCCCCCTTTCCTCGGCCCATGAAGCGTCGCCCACCCGCAGGCTGTGGGAGGACGCAGGGAGTGATTCTAGTCCCAGCCCGGGCATGGCCTCCCCCAATCGCCGATGCAGGATGCGCAGCCTGCGCGTAACGAACGCACTGGACGCGTACGGTCCCGTCCAGCTGCCTGCCCTGCACCGCTGGAATGCGGGTTCGGCTGGATCCTGGTGCCGCAGCGGTCTTAGGAACCGCTGCACCACCAATGCAATGTTGATTCCCGACCCCGTGCGCCCGGCCAGCACCACTTCCGCTCCTTTACCCTGGGTGTCCGTCTTGCTCCACCTGATTCTCAGCATCACGTGGCTCCCTGCATCTGTCTCTCCCAATCGGATATCCTCCACCCGCAGCCGGTGGACCTCCGGTTTTCGGAGCATCCCGAAGAACCCCAGCACTAGCATAGCCGCGTCCCGGGCACCTTCTAGGAGGGTTGCCGGGTCCTCTTCTATGCTGTTGTTGATCCCTCTCAGCACAAAGACTACCCACGAGTGTGGGTAGGCAAACTTTGGGGACTTTGCCCCCCCCGTGCCTTCACCCTCAATGCCAATTGCCTTGTCAGATCTGAGAGTTCTTGGTCCGCTCCTGGGTACTCCAAGCCCTTTTCGAAGTGCCACCTACGGACCGTCGCTAATGTGTTTTGGGCTGTTGCCGGGGCATAGCCTTTCCTTTGTGCCCAAACTACAAACATGCTCAACATGTCGGGCGGCAGCGCAGTGCCTGGCCCGGCGGGGAGGCAAGTCTGCTTTCCCCCCATCTCGCCCTGCCACCACCGATCGAACTGCGCCAATCCCGACCAATATGTGGTTAAGGTGGTCTCCTGTAAGGTGGACGCAGGAGCCACCACCCTGCACAGAAAACAACCGGTTACAGGGCCCTTACGATATTCGGACAACGTGCACTCTGGACAACAGAACACTCCTCCCACGAACGCTCTGTTCGGCACAGCCATACATTCCCGGTGGTACCACTTTCAACACGCCCTGCACCATAGCGCCCCGTCCTCCCACACGTCCCTCGAACACCATTGGTAATTCAGCGGCAGCCCACGGCTGCCTCCCATTCCGTCCCTCCGTGGGCCCCCGCTCCGCACCCCCAACTCCACACTCATGGGAGCTGGAAAGCAGCACGGGCTCCGCTGCGCCCCCGTCGATCCCGCGCAGCCGTGGTGGGCGCTGGGGTGATCCCCGCGCAGATCGTCTGTTTTCGGTTGTCAGCGTATGATCAGTTGGTGCAAGGCTGCTGCGGGACCCGCGTCCAGACCCGCAAGGGCGGGCCACCTGATCCTCGGTATGGTAGTCGTGGCAGGGTGCCTTGAAGCCCGCGGGGCGGCAGTCTTCAGCGGACCCCCAACGCTTGGGCTGGGAGACGTCAGCACCACCAGGTAATGGAAGCTTGATCGCTGGCCCGCAGGACGCGATGACAGGCGGCAGGAAGTGCGGCGGCGCGGCTGCCCACACGGGGGCGTCTGGTGGGGACGCCATCGCCTCCTGCGGGGTGTGCGGTCCGTGGGGCATGGGCTGCCGCGGGGGATGGCCGCCAGGTGCGATCGGCGTCTGATCTGGTGGCGCTGAGCTGCAAGACTCTGGACAATCTGTCTGGCGTCGTATGCAGGCTGCCGCAAGGATGGAGGAGCAGTAGTCGTCCTCGGGCCCTCGATGGCGCAGCTGGGGAGCGTCAGTGCCATCAGGTAATGCAGGAGTGATCCCGGGCCCGTGGGTTGTATCTGGAGGCTGCAGGGGGTGCAGCTGGCTGGTGGCTCGCGCCCGGGAGTGCGCAATTGCAGCTTGGGCATCGGCAGCGCCTCCGCCCCCTCCGGCTGGTGATGTGCCGCCCCCATCGATCCCGCCCTGCCGTGGATGGCGCTGTGGGGAGCCCTGCGCTGATCGGCAGCATGTGGGGGGCTGCATGCCGTTTGTCGGCGCCGGCGAGCTGCGGGGGCATCGCGCAAGCCCGCTTGGGCGGGATGTCTGAATTCTTGGCTGGTCGACAGTGCCGGTTGCCTCGGAGCGGGAGGGGCGGTAGTCATCATCGTTGTTCCCACGGGGCGGCTGGAAGGCGTCTGCGCCACCAGGTAATGTAGTCTCGGCCGCTGGCCCATGGGATGCGTCGACCGGTGGAGGGGGGTGCATCATTGTGGCTGCTCGCACTGTGGCCACCGAGGGAGATGCAATCGCCTCCGCGGTTTGTTGGGTGGGAATGGCCGCAGGGGCTGGCCGCTTGGGCTGGCCACAGTACCCCCTGTGGCTGTGTGTGCAGCTGCCAGTGACTCGGGGGCTGTGGCTGAGCTCCCATGATGCCCCATGTGCTGATTGTCCGCAGGCGTCAAGGCTGGCTGTGGTAATGCCAGGCCCTTTGCTCTGATATCATCCGAGGCTGCGTCGATGGCTTCACCGCCGTCCAGCCCGGCCGACTGATCCCAGCCCCTTGCGGTCCTGCTGGCTGGGAAAAGTATCTAATGAGAGCCGCACGCAGTGCTGCTTAGTGGTGCGTTTGTCCGGGGATCTGATGGGGTCGATGTGCGGCTGGGCCTGCGCCCTGTCCCTTGCGGTTGGTGCACTCGATCAGGGCCTGTCGGCGAGCTCGGCTGGTCCAGTTGCCTTGGCGCGTGCCCGTGGGATGGGTCGTGTGCGCCGGCCACTGCGGGGCGTCGATTGAACGTGGATGCGCCTGGCGGTAGCTGGGGGGGTCTCCGTCCTGTGGTGTCGGAATGGCTGATCGCCCGAAGGTGCTGCCGGTGAAGATCTTGTGCCACACTGATCGGCATGTGTGTATGACGACGTAGGTCCCAGGATCTGATGCGAAGTGGTCGGCTGGGCGGACCCCCCGGCAGGGAGAAGAACAAGGCTTCCAGCCCTGGGTGCGACACGGGTCCCGCTTGGCTCAGCACCACCCCCCAAGCCGGGCGGCAGGAGAGGCGAGGAGAATGCCCCAGCCGGAAGGAGATCGACCGCCCCAGGAAACTGGGCAAGGCTGAGTGATGAAGGTACCCTCCCACCCCCGTGTGGGGGGGACATGCCCCCCCCAATCCCTCCGCCCACGCCACCAAGGGCCGGGGGCGCCCCGTAGTGTGCGGGCGGGGGGCCACCCCGCTATGCGGAGGACGGTGGGGGGCCGGCAGCCCCGTAGCGGCTAGGTGGGGGGTGCTCGTCTGCGGTTGGGGTCTTGGAGCGCAGGATGGGGCAGTCGGCGATTAGGTGGCCGGGCCTCTTGCAGTAATAGCAGGGTAGGGCAGTAGGGCCAGAAGAGGGGGTAGACATCTTTGCGGTAGCCGCGAAGAGCTTGCGGACGTCCGGGTTGGTATTGGCTGAGTGGGTCATGGCTTGGCACCAAACTCACCAAGCGCAACCGGGAGGGCCCGCGGGGGGAGGCCCAGCGGGTGGTGCGGGGTCGGGCGAATGGATGAAGGCACTGATGGCGGTCATGGCCATCTGGGTGTCGCCCGGCCGCTGGAGGGCCGTCACCTCCTGAAAGTACTCCTGGACGGTGTGCGGTGAATGAAGCTTGTTGAGAAGGGGCTTGTAAATATCGTAGAACTGCTCGTGTAAGTTAGCCTTCTTATGATGAAGACGGTTGGCAGTCTGGAACTGGTCGGCGGCTTTGGCTGCCTGGATGGCCTGATCGCAGTCCCGAACGCGTGCCGCGTACCGTTCCTCCACCACCAACACGGACGGCGTGGAGGTGAGCTTGGTCCCGCCCACCAATTCCGCCAATCCTTTAAGCGCACACGACACGGCATCAGGGGGCCCCGCCACAGGTTCTCCAAACAATCCCTGGGCGTGGTCCCGAACCCAATCGCCCGGCTGCAAAGGGGTGGGGCCCGCCGCCTGCAGCTGCTCGGCCAGGCCGGCCAGGGGTGGCACCAAAGGGGCCGCGGAGGGGCCGGGTTGCGGGGCGGCCGTGGGGCCGATCCCGGGCCCATCGCGACCCGGCTGCCCTGGATCAGGGCCTGTGCGCAGGCTGGGGACCTGGCCGTGCCCAGGGAGGCGCGGACCGCCAGCAGGGGCAGTGATCTGCTCGGTGGGCTGCCCGCCGATCTGATGGATCGGACGGGGGGGGGCTGGATCCCGGGGCCCAGACTGCCACCAATCGCAATCGCCGCGCCCCCAAGGTGGTCAGGACGCAGTCGGTTGGGGGGTCCAGCCGGGACAGGGCCCGGTTGGGTAGGTGGAAAGCTCCCGCGGCCGGCATGCACAGCTGCGTGGCCAGAAGGGCCGGCGGTAGAGGCAAGGGCTTGGGCAGGCGGAAGGGCCCCATGGAGAGCCTCCCCGCCCGCCATGGAGGCCGACGCCGGCGCGGGCGCCGCGGCGGATGGAGGCGGTCCCACCCCAGATCAGAGCGAAGGCGCGCGTAGTCCCGAGCGGCGGCGTCGACGGCGCCTTGGGGGCCGGACGTGGGGCACGCCGCCGCGCAGCCGGGCGGAAGGAGGGGCAGGCCGCCAGCGGTATCGTAGGCAGACGTAGACGCCCGGGCGTAGGCCGACGCGGGCTGGCTCGCTGGGGCGGGGCGGGCTGACGGGGCTCGCGGGGGGCCAGCGGCTGGCGTCTCCGCCTCGCGGGCTAGGATCCAGTCGTAGTCGGGCGAGTCCTCGGCGCTGGTGAATAGATCGTCTCTGATCCGACGGAGATGGGGCCGCGCCGCCCACCAATCGCGGTTGCGAGCGATGGCCGCGCAGGCCTCCAAAGCAGCGGCAGAAATGAGGCGGCCGTAGGCTTCCTGGGACGAGGCGCTGACGACGGGGGCCCCCCGGTGGCGGGAAAGCGAGCGCCAGCCTCGGCCAGCCGCAGTTGGGTGTCCCGCCGTAGGGCGCTGGCCTGCAAGCGCTCATTCGCCACTTTGGCGGTGACCCCCTGCGAGAGATGGGGCGGGAGGGCAGCCGGGAGGTGTTGGGGGGCGCTGGTGGACGGCCGGCTCGGCGGAGGGGGCCCGTGAAGGGCTTGAGGGAGGGCGCTGGGCTGCTGATCTTGGCGGATCGCCGGCGGGTCGCCGGGGGCCCAAACGCGCGCCCTTTTGGCCAGCCGATCGGAAGACGGTTGGCGCCGGGCTCTGGGAGCTGTACGTGGGGCCAGAGGAGTCCGGGGGGCGCGCTGAGACCGCCTGGAAGGTGTAGGACGCCGCAAAAGTCGAAGGATCGCCGGGGGCGGCCGCGGTTGGTGGCGGATCAGCGGCTATGGTGGCCGATGGAGCGTGAGCGCCCGCCGGCTCGGAGGGTCCCCCCGGTCCAGAGGTCGTAGGGAAGGGAAAGGGCTCGGATGGTGGGCCGCTGACCGGCGAAGACGGAAGGCCCGTCGGTGCCGCAGGAGCTCCCGAGGGAGCATCAACTCGGACGGCAATGGATTGAAGACGGGGCGTCCCAAGGGGACGGACGGCAGGGACGGCCCGCAGGTCAGGCGGGGCATCGGCAGCCGGTTCCTCATCAGACGATGGCTCCAGCCAGCGGCCGCGATCTGCAAGGGGGGAGCGAGGCCAGGAGGAGGGGGGGGCTGAGCCCCGCCGCCGCCCACGTCCCCGCCCACGGCGGCGCCCAGAACGAGGGGTGTCCGAGGCGGTGGCGAGGGGAACGCCGATGAGCGCCACCACCACCCACAGCGATCCCACGAACATGATGGCGAGGGAAGGCGATCGGGGAAGGCGCACAGCACAACAACGGCTTGCCGCTCCGTGTGGGCGCCTTGCAGCTGGCCACTGGCGAGCACAACCTACTGTTGGGAGTTGTAGCAGCGACCCGGCATACGATCCTCGGCTTGACCTCAACGGTGAGGATCAGGCCGATTTCTTGTATTGATTGGTTTTGTCGCCCCATTTTCTGTGGCGACCAGCGCGGGTCATTGCTTGCTTTTGGGATCTGCACCCTTTTGTCGAGCTCCTTCTCAAGTCGGTGCTCCCTTTCCGTTATGTTGCATGTACAGTTTACTTTATGATTACTGTCCTGCATGTCTTAACTATATTTGCCGGGCTGGTCCTTTTGGTGGGTTCCCATTTTGTTTCAGCCCTTTTCTACACGCACTTGCATTCCTTTCGACAACTTGATGTTTGGTCCCACAGGTATCTTCTTGCCCGGCGCACCCTGCCCCTTTGGAACGATAGGTGCGCCCATTACCCTTTTTTTTTTTTTTTTTGCTCATGGCTATCCGCGAACGCCTGAACCTTGCAGTTTCCACCCTTAGGGTAGACAGCCTTCAGGCTCAAGCATGCAGGAGGCAGCAAGCTCGGTGCGCGCACCAACCACTTCCCATGGCGCCCTCCCTCAGGCTCACCTACTTCGACTTCATGGGCCGGGCTGAGCCCATCCGCCTGGCGCTCTCCATCGGCGGCGTCCCCTTCCAAGACGAGCGTCTCACCCTCAACGACTTCGCTGCCCTAAAGCCTTCCCTGCCATTCGCCCAGCTGCCCGTGATCGACGTCGGAGGCGAGTCGCTGGCCCAGGCGCCCGCCATCCTTCGCTACGCGGGGAAGCTGTCCGGCCTCCTGCCGAGGGATCCGATCGCCGCCATGCGAGCGGACGAAATCATCTTTGCCGTGCAGGATGCGATTGCCGACTTCGGGCCCAGCACGGCTGAGCGCGAGGCCGCCAGGAGGCTGGAGATGCGGCGAGCACTGGCCGCCGAAACGCTGCCCGGGCGGCTCGAGATGATCGAGCGGAGGATCCGGGGCAGGGGCACAGAATATTGCGCCGGGGAGGAGATGACCGTGGCGGACCTGTCGGTGTACTGCTTCTTCAGGGTGATGAGGGGAGGGGACGGGGCGCTGGAGGGCATACCGACGGGCTTGGTGGACGCCTATGAGGAGATATGCGCGGTCTGCGGGAGGGTGGAGGCGCATCCGAAGGTCAGGGAGTGGAACGACGCTCATCGGAAGGGCGAGTAGGCGTGCCCGAAAGTTTGTCTTGTTGATGGTGATCGCGCGTCCAGTGGGTGGAGGATTCCTGTCGGACAAACCATTGGCGTGGAATCAGGCCTGTGGGGTCTTGTGTTATAATCTGGCAACGCGACTTGGAGAGACTTGGAGCGCCCCGCAAATGAATTTTTTAGCGTCTGACTCAGCGTTCTTGTGTAAGAACCGACCCCTGTGACGTGGGGGTTACGTGAGTGGCGGGCTCTCCGAGTAGGGTGCTGTGGGCATGTGTCCCCTGGTGGGAATGTTGCTTCGTATTGGTAGTCCATGTACCCTTAACCTAAATCAAAATTTGTGCTAAACCTCCCTGCCTCCAACACCGAACCCACAAACGGGTTGACTACAATTTCAGCAGTAGGATGCAACCCCTGATCATCGATGCACTGCTTCTGTTCAGAGTTCATTTAAAGAAGCTGACCATTTATTGATGTACCATCAGCTGCGTTAATGTAGCTAGCAAAACATCAATTTGCAGGAGGCTGGTAGCGGGGGCCTGAGCCATTGACGTGCACGGATCATCGTTTTGGAGGGATGGTTTGTGGATTCAAACCCAATTCCCGTGCTGACACTTGAATTGCCTTGGTCGGCGGTCCAAAGACGCCTTTTGAGGAATCGAGAAACCACATGTATTACTTTTAGATATTCTTTCTCCTTGTATAGAGCATATGTCCATAATATCTAACCAGCCATGGATGTACCACAACAGCCTATGCGGGATAGTACTTCATGTGCTTTGCAGCTCTGTGGCCCACTGCGCAGCTGTGTGCAACAATTGCGGAACAACTCAAAAATGGATGCTGAGCATCTGAACAGTATTACCTCGGAAGTAATTTTCATCACTTGCGCACACAGTTTTGAAAGATGGGTCTTCAGTGGCGATGTTTCTAGCTGTGGCTCAATCTCACGTGCGGGTCGGCTGACATTGTTAATGGCCCGTTATAATACACTTACATTACCAAAGCATGGTTTCCATAAATCCGACACGATTTAGAAACTGAAATAAAGCCTGTCTCATGGCTAATTTATGGGCAGCGCACAGCTAGGGCCCTCCAGCAAAAACGTTGCTGACAGTTGTACAGCAATTTTACAGTCATAATACAGTCAGCTAACTATTGTACAGAGCTCGATTCTCCCAGTGCTAACGCTGCATGGCTTCACGTGCTTCACACCGTTCCAAATCGTCGACAGCATCCCCAACATGCAATTCCGCTTGTGCAAGTGGCATCATGACAGCCGATTCACCGTCGACACCAGGAAAACAGCAGCTTGCAAAGTGCTGATCCCCAGAGGTTGTATTTGCTTCGCCACCAGTGTGAAGCACATTGTTGCCACCCATATCACCCAAATGTTACATCTTCACTCGGAAAAAAAATCAAGGCCCGTCACGGTCAACTTGCGTGCCATTATTCTGCCTATACAAGGGCGTCAAAGACAGCAACGCGCTTTCAAGCACAAGGAAGGGCAGCAAGCTCTTACCTGGCCAGGGGCAGAGCAGCATCCTCCCGTCACAATCGGAGCACCTAAGAGTAGCGGCAGGCTCCATCTCTAAAACTACTGGTACAATGCAAACATCCTGCCATGTGCTCATCAACGGACTCCCGCGCCCTCTCGCCTTGCGGGTCGCGTGTTAGCTTTGCATGCCTTCAGCAGATGCGCTGATGCCACAAGCACAGACCCTCCCATTCCAAAAACGTGTTCAGCAGTAGGAAAAGGGTCTCGAGAACTGGTGCCGTTGTATGACCTGCACCTCTCTACAGTAACCAGGAAAATTGAGCCTCATGCCACCTGAACACTTTTTGCCTTGTAGGTCCCCAGGTTTCCCTATCCAACTAGGTGACGGTACACAGAGGCTTTCCAAGGTTCAGCTCCAAACATGCTCGTATCTGCAAGTCTGGAGCATCCTGCCAGACTGCCTCAGCGACGTCAGTCCACAGTGCCTCAGGCACCACAGACCGTCTTCTGTTACATCATCACCGCTTCCCATGTCCAGGTCCCGAAGCGATGTAATCCTGCTCAGGCCCCTCAAGCCCTCATCCGTGATGTTGTCACAGCCCCCCAAGTCGAGGTGGCTGAGCGATGGCATACCCTGCAGCAGCTTCAAGCCCTTATCCCCGATGTTGTAGCAGCGCACCAAGTACAGCCACCGGAGGGACACCATGCCCCTCAGGTAGCGCAACCCCTCGCCCGTGATTTTCTGACACCCGCTCAGGTCCAGGTAAGTCATCGCTGTCAGCCCCATCAGCGATTGCAGCCCCCGGTTGGTGATCTGGCAGCACCGCCTTAGCTCAAGGTGCTGCAGTGAAATGCACGAAGCCAAGGCACTCAGTCCCCCATCGCTCATGTTGTTGCAATAGTTGAGGCGGAGCTGCTGCAAGCAGGTCATGGCCGTGAGGGCCTTCAGCCCCTGTGGTGTGAAGTACTGGCACCTGCCCAAGTCCACGTGGGAGATGGATGAAAAGGAGGCGAGTGTAGATAGGGACATGTCATTGACATATGAGCAATTAGACAGTGTGATGCGCTTCACGTTCACATAGCGATCGCCCATCACTTCCAGAATACGCTGAAGCGACACGTGGTGTGGCTGGAGCTGCACAACTCTTTGAGTTGACCATCTGTGCCAGTGACGGTTGACGCCATGGGCAACTTTTGACATCTTGGCTGCCTTCATCCCCCAATGATCCATAATGAGGTCATTGATCTTGTCCAGAAGTTCATAGGGTAGGTATGCCCAAGCCTGCAGCCGTTAACAACATACTTCAGTGCTTCCCAGCCCACTGTGGTTGTTCAAGGGAGATTTCACTGTAAATTCTAGCAAAACTGTGGCTTTTGTGGTGGATTGCTGCATGCTTCCAGGTGGACACCGCCAAATTGCTTGGCCAGCTGAGACTTGCCAATCTTTTGATTCTATCTTGAAAAGAATGAAAGGCACAGCTCATGAGTCTTACAAAGGTGAGGGGAACACAATTTCATTTACAGATATTCATCCCAATGCTCTCCGGATAAGGCCAACCAAAGAAGGCGAACAGAATTATACATATTTGGATAAGCCCATACAAGAGACAAACAGAACTATGCATATTTGCCAGCGAGCAAAGAACTGACATACGATGAGCCAAGACCTCATACGACTAGGGCAAAAACTGCACAGGAGTGCGCTTTTTCTACAATGTTGCTCCCTGATGGAATGCGACGTTCTGGAATCAAGAGCAAAACTTGTGCAACAGTAAGGCAAACACGTTGGCTGAAAACCCATCTTGCGCTCTGGAACCTTCTTCCCCAGGTCAGTCTGGTCGCTGCTTGCACATCCCTTCGCGTTCGTTCTTGCAAACGTGCATTTCAGTGCTTTCATGAACTCTATTGTTGAGCCAAACCGGCCTCAATTGGCATCCAGTACGCTAGCACGCATTATGACGATCCTAAAACCTCCACAAAGACCTGGTAGAGACATAAGGCTAACTGGGATTGGCACTTTCGGTATGACAAAGGACCCTTCGTCAATTTCTTAGCTGAGATGCACTGCGTCACCCTGCATACGCGTTCGATAATGAAACGGGGTAAAGTTGGCGGCTGTTACATCTGCATTCTCCCCGGCCGTGTTTCTGCCCAGGAGCCACGGCAGACGGACGGGCCACGACCCCGCCGAGGTCTTTCCTACGTTGCGAGCAGTGGGCATTTGACGACCCGCATGGCCTCGCCCTGTCACGCGAGGTGCTGCAAAGTTCCGAAACTCTACCAGGACGGGGTGGGGCCTGAAATCTTCAACGCGGTGCAAAATTTTGGACAGAAAAGGCACCCAAGATCAGCAGCCATCCACCTTCCAATGGCGCTGGCTGAGCGCAGTCGTGACTGAGCCAATTGTCGGATCCAGCGACGGGAGGAAAAGCACAGCAGCAGCCCAACGCAGTCCGCAAAAGGGAGGCGCGCCCGATGCTGGGTGGGTCGCCGCAACATGTCGACACCCGACCGCGCCTCTCGCCCCCCGTACAATGGCCAACACTGCCCTCCGCCGGACATTCCAGTCCCCTAAAGAGCCTCAAACTGCATGCAACGCGCCGGCAACGCACCCCCAACTTCCCACGGGAGCTGGCCAGCCTCGCGGCCCTCGCCACAGCAGACTTTCCCCCCTGTGGGAACCGCCCGTGATTCCCGATCAATCCGCTTTCATGCACCTGACGAGCAACCAGCCACCACCTTCCTCAACCCACGATCAAGGCGTTCGTCCCCCACAGCCCCGCGTTCGCCAAAACCTCGACAAGAAAGCATCCAACCCTCCCCTTTCTTGCGATCCCATCCCCTCCCGCGTCCGCGCCCACCTCGCCCGTGGCCGTGACGTCAGCGTGCGTCACGCGGGGCCCCGGGGGCCGCGGAGCCTCGCCAAGAGCGGAGTCGGCCGTGCCCCGTGCCGCGAGCATCGGTACCCTGGCGCCGGAGCTCCTCGCCGGTTGTGCGCGGGGGGAAGGTTTGGCCTCGCGGCGCGCGTTCTGGGCGCCCTTGGACGGGCACTCGAGGGCTTTTGCAACTTCCCGTGGAGCGTGCGGGCGCCCTGATTTGTGGTGCCTGCCGACCTGGCAGTGCCGATGGTGGAGAATGCAGTGCTGGCGCGCTCAAGTCAGCGAAAGGGGTCTATTAGATAACTATTGGTTTGGTTCTGGGCTGTTCGGGGCCGTTTAGGGCACGGAGATGGCAGACATCATTTTGGATTTGGTGCGCTTGGCTATCTGTGGACCACCGCCTTGGCGTCCATCCTTATTTTCATGGTGGCAGTGCTGAAGGACTGTAACAGCATTGAGCTCCGCCGTGTAGACGTTGCTGGGGTGCGCCTCTCCGTTGCCATCCAATGCAGCAACAGGGCTTGCGCCATTGAGCCTGACCGCCATCCAGCACCCGCGCGTTGCAAAAGCCCATCCAACTTTGATGATCATACGCAGCAGTGGGCGGCGCCCCTGTCGACCATCTGTCCTTCCTTGACAACATCATGTTGTGTCGCCCAAATTGCTTCCCTCTATTACAGAGGACTCATTTAATCCATACAAGATCTCGTCACTGCCTGCCGTCGCTTCTTTTGGGCCAACCTCCCCCTCCTTCCTCGTGCCGCTCGTCAATTCGGGTGCGCATGGGCTGGCAGTTGGAAGCATCGATCTCCAACGCCAGCTGCTGGTCGCAGTTGAACATCTGTCTCCGGTCACCCCTCTCTATGCCACTCACCATTCTGTCCTCGGCACCACCAACAGACTGCACATCGTGTCCGCCACCCTGCCCCTTGGCGATTCCCCATCGACGGCACTAACCCGCCAAACATATCCGATGTCTGACATGAGGTTGCCTCCGACATGAAAAAGCATGTGCGACGCGTCTTTTAGGCACAGTGTGCACTGTGCTCCGGCCACTTCCTGCCCAATTTGATATCGGTGCAGTTACATAATCCTTGACTGCCAGGGGTACAGAGAGCGAGCCATTCCTTGCCTCGCACGGGACTTCAAGCATCACAACATCAATTAATGAGAGTAATATACACCATTATTCGATTCAGCTGCCATCAATTCAGCTGCCATTCTTTGCATGGCCCAGAATCTCGGCGCCGGCAAATCCATGTTTCAAGGGCTAGATGAAGCCCACCCGAGTCGAAACAACGAAACAAAAAGAAGAATGCAAGATTGCATGGTCGGCTTCATCACGGAAAACCCTCCAACAGGGCGCTGCACTTGGACCTGAGCGAGGCCGGCAGGCGGTCCAACGCTGCCAGTATTTGATCTCTTGTGTAGCGCGGGGAGAAGTGGATGAGTAGAATCGCATCGTTCTGGGAGGCACAGCAAATTGCCGGGTAAGGTCCAGCCATGCAGGCACGTGCTTCTTGCGCTGCGCCGAAAGTGCGTTTGCCGCCCTCTCGATTGACCAGTTCATGCAGAAAAGGAGTGAGTTGGGTGTGTCGCGTCCAACCAATCAACACTCTTATTGGCGCAACGTGGGTACAGGGCTAGGTACTTTGCCCTTCTGCCTCGGGCGCGCTTCACCCAGAAGAATGACATTAACGATTAGTCACACACAATGACATTTGTCGTCAACCATTATTGGGCGCAGTTCCATTCATGTTCCTATCAGTAGTGTCTGTGAGTTGATTGGGAGAGCGAATGTCATTGAACAGGTCAAGATATGCAGCCTTCCCGTAACTAAATTTGAACGTGAACAATGATGTTGGTGAGCCTGCGATCGCTATTGAACGCATTGAATTGAGGCTTTGCGACCGAATCCAAAAATCATCAGGTCAGACTGCGTCATCGGTACAACTTCTATCTGGAAATGCGTTCCCTCAGTTCATGCCGCTCGTCAATGCACCTTGAACATTTCAATACGGCAACTACCTCAAATTTGTCAGCATGCTCAATAAACTGGTTGATGTGCATGTGGCCATTATCCTGCGAACGCAGCCCAAAGAAAGTCAGAGCTCACGCGACGTAATGTGTACATATTCGGAGACGCTCAAAGGAAACCCCAACTCTTGAACACAGGTCAAGGATGCCATCTTTCTGTGTTGATTACAAACACACTAATTTTATGCATCTCCCCTCTGGAGTTTTACTCCGTCGTTGGTCCATACTCTCGAGCCGTTTTCAGTGACCAAATTGCCTTTCTCGATGCCTGCATTAAATAAGGGGATGGGTGTGAAGCTGGTAAACTGTGGATAGAACTCTTTAAATAAAACACCACAGCAGAGACATGTTAGTCAATGTATCAAAGGGATCTCGATTTTGAAACAAATCTCTCTCCATGCCCGCAATTCCGGCGGCGGGAACAAGTTCCGAGAATTCGCACCATTGCTTTCTCCACTGTCACGCTGTCGTCAACGTACGTCATCTCCATGATCAGGAGCTTGGCCTTAAGGGCGTCGGCGGAGGTGCTCAGGGACAAGAAGTCGGCAGTGGTGTCGCCGGTGAAGGCCACCTCGGCGATCTGGGCCACGCCGGTCATTCCAATGAAAAAACGGTTAGCAAGAGCAACTGACAATTGAAAGAATCTTCGCGACTAGTGTGTACCAGGCCAAGTACTGTGGACAGGAGCTTGTGTCCAATCTTCCCGTAAGGGATTGTTCCTTCTATTTGGCTTCAATAGTCACATGTGTTGTCTGTTCAATGCTATTCATAAACTATGATGTGGCATTGCCCCTTTGCTGAGAAAAAAGGCGACAAAGGAAGGCTCTATTCAAAAGTTTTGCCTGCAGATTTCGTTGAGTCCTCCTTGACCTGAAAATTCTGCCGAACCCAGAAAAAAGAAGAAGCGAATAAGCATAGAATAGAACCGAATACGCATCTTATCGAATCGAACAGGCATCGCATCGGGTGCGTGTCTCCTATGGACATCCATTGGAATGCAGCTTAGTCCGTGTAAAGGGGCAGTGCGCCTCCATGATGTTTGGCGCGTTCAACCACAGAGAATTGCAATAGGTCATGAGGGCAGCAACAATACAGGAGTGATCAGCACTTTGGGTATGCTGTGAGCACGTCAGTGGGACACAGCGCGGCATGGCTTTTCTGAACATCAGTCACACGAGTCGACCCATTCAGCATCCAAACGTTTAGCTGACATAGTTCGGCAGTCCGTTGTTGCAATGGGCTGTCCAGTTGTGCACGTGCAGTCCCAGCGAACATTCGCACACTCAAATCAAGCAACCCTATCGGCCACTGTGCTCTCTCGGACATTCAGCGCTCGCGAGCGTCGTGCGTATCAATCTATTCGGCCGATAACGAGATCGAGGCAACCCGAGATCACACCGGATGCTGCCATTCGCGCCACACTGTACTATGTGATGCTGCCGCCTCACTCGCAAGGCTCTACAGCAAAGCGCATTAGGAACCAATCTCATTACCTGACCCAAAATCGTCTTGTAGTGAAGCAACTCACATGAGGCATAATGGCGCTCGCGTCATATCATGGACATGAGGCCGCAAACGCAGCCCATTCGGAACGATGCCGAACACAATAAAACCAGAAGGACATCCAACCCGCGCACATGCCTGCTCCAATGACGGCGCACACTCGAATAGAATCCCGCTGAAATTTTCGGCCACCCCGTTGACGCCGTTCTTGTCAGCATCGCCCACAGAACTGTTGATTCTGCTGGCCTCAGGACACAGTGCTCACGTCAGAGATTCAAGTGGCGGACAGCCACATTGCGTTTCTCCGCTAGAATTCGCCTAAGCTCCTTTGCTATTTTGGCGATGGATGGCAGTCAATCCTCAAAGCTGATTTTCGTAGATCCGAAGGGCCGCCACGACCGCAATGTTCTGGTGGAGTTCGGGTGCTGCCCATCTGCTTGATAGAAATGTGCCCTGGCCCATTAAGCCATTCAGAATCTCAAACGCAACTCACCTCCACCGTGTCTGCTATCTGCACTCCTGCCTGTCTTGCTTCTCGTATTTCGGAAGCCGCCCTACCCTGGAACTCAGGCTTCAATTTCTGTCTCCGCGAATACACAACGTATCCCTGCAGCATAAAATTTCTGGTGTTCAAAATCTGCAAGACCTCTAAATCGGCGACATGCACTCGCATTGAAACTCCAAATTGCCACATCAAGTCAATTTCAATTTATCAGCTGAAATTCCCACCCGTCACCCTTTCAGAACAGGGTGCGTGAAATTTAGACTCAGCGGCGCGTTGGCTGTGCCTATTGCGTCCAAAGGGCGGTGCCCCACAAAGCAGGAATAGCGGCACGCGAGTGTGCGCAGCTTCAAGTGCCCACTTCTAGTCAGGGCAGTGTCCTTTAAGGGCGTGTCATCTGGCTGAGGATACTTCTTTCTTCGATTCGCCCAGCACAAGCCGATTCTGACTGCATGTACCCGATGCACTGATTCAGTCGCACTTCAGACGTGTGACTGTATTCGGTGCTTGCCGCCTCCAAGAGCTCGCCATTCCGTACAATTGAATTCATTGTTATCTTGGCATAACGTTGTTTGGCATACATTTCTTCGAAGACAGCCTTCGGTATTATACTTTTTTCCCCAAGTTCGCGGCAAACTCAAACTGGCGAAATCGCGTCAAAAGTTTCAAAGTCGTCTGTTCAGCGTGCAAAAGCGCGGCAAGTATAGACTAAACCGTGCATTCTAAATGGACTAAACCGTTCAACCCCTGAAAAAAAATTCTATGCCATTTTGACCTACGCTGCTGACTTGTTCTCGACCATGCGTCTGATCAATTCGTCGTGACCAGTTGGAGTCCTGATTGGGTTTAATTGGTCCATTCAGGAACCTCGATTACGCCTAGATATCCCAAGCAAACACAGTAACAAGTATTTTGCAATGAATGGCTACATTCTGCAGAATTGGATAGATGGGAATGCGCCCACCTGAGCCGGCACCGTGTGCACTGTGGGAAAGCAACGCGCCACGTGTCCATTAGACAACTTGTACTCCTCCCCTGCCTGTGCGAAGAAGCACAAATGAGGATGCTGCCCGCTCAGAACGTTTGCTCCACGTTGGAAGCGGGGCATCATAGCCAAATGGAGCAATCAACGTATCTACGGGCTGATAACCCAATCCGCACTGCACAATGTATCAGCTCCGAATGGTGGCAATCAATACTATAGTATACATCTCTGATGGAAGTACTGCTAATACTGCTATATTGATAATAATAATACTAATACTAATACGAATATTACTTTGATACTATCCTAATAATACTACTAGAGCAGTAGTACAGTGTTGTACTATCAATACTGTCTATGTTACTATCAACACTACCTTTAGTGCTAGTACCGTACTATCAGTACTACGAGTATTATGGTGGTGCCGTTCACAGCCTCGTGCATGAAAGGGGCTGGCCGTGGAGCAATCTGGACACCGGATCCCAGAGAGCGGCATTCCTTTCCATTGCATCAGCTCAAAGGGCAACCTGAAGCCAGTCCGCAGAAATTGCATCCGAACTCACCATCAGAGCATCTTTATCGGTGGGTGCTATTGTCCCGGCGGTGCTATTCGGCTATTCAAATAGCATTGCACGTCAAAAAACCATCATTACCTGTTGGGGAGCAATAGCACCCCATTAGCACCGTCGATGCTATTCGGCGCCGAGCGGTGATATTCTGGGCCCGAATGGCACCGCTCGAGGCCAAATAGCACCCCGAAATAGCACCTGGTGCTGTTCGTGGAGAACATTGTAGTGCTGCCGTGATGCTATTCGGCATAGGAATAGCACCCGCCATTGCGGATGCGCGCAGTGGAGCAATAGCACCGGTGCTATTCAGCAAATGCCGTCTTAGAAAGGTGGCACGGCGGGCAATGAGAACCGTTCCTGGATAGCTCCGCCGGTGCAATAGCAGCGACCGATAAAGATGCTCTCAAGGAACAACTCAGCTGGCTTCGTTTCGGCCCCAGTTCCAACAATGTAAAGTCAAAACGGAATCCACCATCATGCAGAATTATAATATCCTTGCTGATGCGTCCCTGTGAGGAACATATGCAGCACATGCACGCCAACATAACAAACCCGTGTCGCTAGCTGTGTCCATATCAAACTACTGAGCATCATTCGCTAATCAATCTTCTATCATGGTATGATGGAAACATGTTCCGGCATGTGCCGTATGGAACTCGGCATAAACCGCGTGGACACAACCGAGTTTTGCTGTCGCTTTCAGGATTGACTTATACACCTGATAGTAGTTGTACAATGGCAACATAGCACTGCGCTATTTTCACAACATTGCAGTATTAAAGTACTGCTGCACCGAAGAACGATTCCCTACCTTTAGTGTGTGAACATCGTACACGAAGACGTTGTCGCTGAGGCTGCCAGACGCCTTCATCATCAGCTCCAGGTCCTCTGCCAGGTGTTCCGGCACGACAAATTGGGAGGTCGTTAGATCCAGCAGCTTCCTGGAGACGTCATTCGAACAGAATTGGACGCCACGAGATTTGGCACATTCCTGGCGGAGCTGCCAGAGCACCAGCTCAGGGTGCATAGAATAGGGCACAACATGGCACAGGGCAATGTGCGGGCACATGGTATGTGCATGCATTACGTGCGCCTGTGCACATGGCGAATCATTGTCGTCAAGCCGAAAAGGACGGTGGTTCGGACAGCCAGGGGCACTTGTTACCGATAAGTTATGACAACGCGGGTCGTGGCACTGTGCATATGGCCAATTTTAGATAGCAAGTGGCCCAAATCACCGGTAATGTACGTTGCATATGTCGTACGTTACATACATGGTACATACGTATTGTTGCACTAGCTGCACGCTTTTTTTCCCGTCTCAATGCGTCACACATGGCGAACATGACAGCTTCCAGAAGATTAGCAATATCTAAGCGTGCACAGAGTGTTGCGCAACGCAGTCCCGTGATCACGTCATGGAGAATCCCAGCCAGCGAAAAAGAAAGCCACCATGCGCGCATTGTGCTCAAGGGGCTTGACGGACCTGGACGATGCGTGGAAAGGGAGACCCCCAATGTGGTCCAAGTGCCCGTGGGAAATGAATACCGTTTGTTGGTAGACCGACCGCTGCGGGCACCTACCAATGTCAAAGGCCAATTTCAGCTGTGGCAGGGCCACGCTGGTGTTCTGCACCATACACCCGTAATGTCAGTCTGTTCCAGTAATCTGCCAAAGCGCAAGGAAGCACTGTCCATACAAAACGTCCAATTTACGTAAAATAAAACAATTTTCCAATCATGTGCACAGAAATGTAGAGTGTGTATACGTGTGATGCACAGCGTTTCGGCGTCTGCATTCCTCGAATTTCGAGCTTGAAATTCGAGAAACCTTTCTTGAGTGAACGATGTTGAAATAGGAAAAATGCTCATCATTGCGGTCACAGTGTACGACCAGCGTCAAAACGGAAGAAAGTCGTGGTGCTGAAACCAACGCCAACGCTGGCTTTATTCTCACGCACCTCTTAAGTAAAAAGGGTATAAAATACATCAGAAAAAGGTTCCACACCTTCTATCGTATTCTCGACGTTGATTATCAGTTATAGAACTTAAAGTTCGGAGAGAAGATACGGGCCACCAGCATATGAGCAATGTATCATTCCATGTCCCGGATATGTCCGAAACATACATGCAGGGACATGCACGTTTGGAAGCGGACAGTCCACATCCGGGATACGGAGTGTCCATCCAGCATGTGGTCCAGGATATGAAACTTTTTCTTAAGGTGTGCTGGTACACCGCAGTGTGCTGTATTGTAACCGGCATAGACCAATGCTCTGTAGAGGACAGAGAGGGGGACGACCTGATGCACTGTGGCTTTGCGCGTACACATTTCAAACACTTGCACTCCATGGATGTGGTGCCTTGCACTTGCTCATGGACACTCTGAGGAACGTTCTGCTGTGGCTGATGCTGCTCTTTGTTCTGTGCGTTGCAGTTAGACGCTGTTGGACATCAGCTTCTCCATGTGTGACAACTCTGAGACTGATTGCTGAGGCTCAGCAAGGCTCAGCAAATGAGGGATGTCAATTTTGCTGCCTTGTAGGGCAGAACACGTTCCACATTTGCTGTATGCTGCGTTTCCTGCTTGGAACAGTTAAGCTACTTGTTGGTGACAGCTGAGCACAACTTGGATCTACTGTGCATCTGTGAGTCTTCAAGTGCTGCATTGAACCAATGGCTTACATTCATCAAGAAGATGTGACAAACCAAGTCCCTTGCACCTTGAAGGTGGCGTTGGGAGCACTAGAACCGTAAGGAATGTGCCACACCCAGTGTGCATCACACTAGTCTGGTGCCCTGCACCACCCTGTTGAGTTGAACAGACTGTGTGAGTCGCTCATGCACATTTCGAAAACAAACTACGTGATTGCGAAGTGCCCATCACTGATTTGAAGGTGCAATGGTGGCGCCTCATCACCTGTTGATAATACCATTGAATGTGGAACCAGGTAGGCGACCATGCCAATGGCTAGCAACGATGGTGAGCCACCTTTCAGTGTGAGCACAGGTGCAAATGGCTGTGTGGCATCAATTTTTCAATAAAACTTTCAGCCACACAAGATGAAGCCTGTGGTACCCAGGCTTTGCCACCGGGGATCAGTTCTGAAGCAACAACTACCTTGGTTCGCGTGCCACACTACTAAATGTGCACATCCGCGATCTGCATACCAAGTGTTTATATGGGTTCTCACCATGCCCTTTGACTGTCTCTAAGGAGGCCGGCCGCGGAAAACTCAGGAGGTCACCAATTGGTCCCCATTCTCAGAAGACTGTCGATGGAGAAAGGACCCATCATCGCCTCTTGCCTGCAATGGCAGTGTTTCCCCCCACCACCACCATCACTGAAATATATTCACAAATAAATAGGAGGTATTCCTGCAGGCGACCTGATGCCACAAATTCTGTGAACTTAATGATGGATAATCAACCTATCTGCCAACAATGCTCAACTCACCTGTCCTGCTAAAGAAATTCCTTCGATTCGGAAACCACCCACTACCAATGCCTCCTTCTTGCCCCCAGAAGTACCACCTGAGGGCGAACATGCACATGCATTTCGTCATCGCCAAATCTGCAGCGTCTAGCAGCAAGCTTTCTAGGCAATCATGCAGCCCACACATTAGAAGCAACGCAAGCATAGAAAATGCTAGAACAGGCACTGCAGTGGTGTTCTTGTGCTTGACCATTGCAGTAATCTGGGTCTCTTTCCTTGACCCTTGTGGCAGTTGCAATGTGGGGAGCAAAGGCTGATAGTAAGCAAACACAGTTGTGGCATTGTTGGTTCGTCATCACCAAATGCCATACAAGGCATTGGTCTGCCATGTGCAAGAATGCAATCATCTGAACTTCTTGGGTGTGAGAATTATTCCCCTGTATCTTGAAGGTCCACAGGCATTTGCTGCGACTTCAAAAATCCAAAGTAGGGGAAAGGCCATCCACCTAGTTTAAGCACCGTTTCTCGGCCAGGCATTTTTCCTGCCCATTGAATGAAAGTCTGGCACACCCATTGTAGGAATGCAACCCAGGTGTGGGCACAAATGCTCTTAATTCCTCGGAATAATTTTTTTTGCTAATTACAGGCAAAAGTCCATGTCCGTACGTTGTCGAAAATAAAGGCAAATCTGTACATGTACACGGGGGTTGCATTCAGCGCCAGTGAAGAGCTGTGTCCCACACACAAGACAGATGGGCAGCGCTGCGATACTATTGTGAGGCTTTCGACGTTACGGACAGATCTGGAGATCTGATGCCACAAACCAGGGGCAGAACGCTCTCGAGCGTGCAAAATCAAGGCTAGGCGCCGAGCAACAGCATGAGTAACACCCACAGGCAACAAAAGGGCCATCACGGCCAGTCAAAACTCAACTCGCTCAGCGCCGCCAGAGCGACTAAGGGCTGCTGAGCGCTCGCCTGAAACGCGTCGATTCCGGCCCATTCAAACATGATTCAAATATAGCGAGGGTCTCACCGTCAGGATTGGCCATCTCAATCCCAAAGACGATGCACACACACACACACACCCGAACTCCAAGCAAGCTCTGACGCGCTGCAATCCCCGCCCCCTTCACCAGAAGAGGTCGGTTTCGAACTTCGACGTGGAGAGTCGAGACACAGACCGCCGTGGTGGGCGCGCACGTGGATGGGGCGCACTATTGTGGGGTCGAAGGGCCGACCAGGTAGCCAGGGAGAAGGGAGGGAGAAGCCATCATGAAACGGGGTGCCAAAATGGGCAGAATAGAAATGGCCATCTAACTGTACTTCTGGGGTTCGCAAGGACTCCAAGTCCTTAGTTGAAAATGAGTGCGCAACATCTTGGTGTTGTAACCATTTGGCCCACGTGGGGTGTATTTGCCCTAGGCGCAACAAATATTGGCTCAAATCACCTCCGCCAGAAAATCCCACAATCAATTGGCCACCTCTGTACTAAGGAGTGGCCATGATATTATCTGCAACTCCGTTCCTGGTCGCATGCGCGAAAATCTGAGATGAGGCTTCGTTCGTTCTCGTCAAGCCACAGGGAAGCATGAATCTTCTGCTTGTCCCACATTCCCTATGACATAATTACACTAGTATTGGCCGCAGGTGCGGACCAGAACGTGATCTATCTGAAAGTGTTGCTGCGTTGGGTCGCACATCCTTGTAAGTAGGATGAACACGCAAGCCCAGGAGTTTAAGGCATAGGGCTCAGCATGTTGCGCACTTTCTATCTGCTAGACTGGGTGGTGGAAGAGCAGTGGGTTGCCAGCTTCGGGAATCTTGGGTCATTACGTCCAAGATACGGAAACTCCATACATTGCATCCCAACTGTTCGTTAAAAAACAACAAGGGTGCAGTCTCGCTGTGCAAGGAAACACTCTTAAAACAATCTAACCACCAGGGACTTGTCCAAAAGGGGGTATTCAATGCCCCATTCCACAGGAGCCCCGGAACACAGCACCGCGAGCACAATTTGAGAGGAGGAAATTGGAAACGCAGCGTGTCCATTTCCAGAGTCTGGTGTCCTCTTCAAGCCGTCCAGCAGCAAGAGCAGAGTGAAAATTGTCTGCGAGAGGGGACGAAAAGAGAGGGGACGAAAAGAGGCTTGTGCTAGAAGAACTCCCAAGTCGTGGTCTCTGAAATCCATATTCCGAAATAAGACAGTGAAAAAAGCATACAATGGCCCAAAAGGATAACCATCGCAGTCGCAACCACAAACGAGGCAAAGTGCCATGCTAGCCATATCCTGGATAAGGAGGGACGGCTTGCGGGATATACCAAAACTTTCAGGCGGCCTTGATACGGCCCTGTTGTATCCATGATATGAGGTGTCCATATCCTCGCCCACATTCCATTTCGCATCCAAGGATATCAACGTATATCCGAAGAAAATGAGGAAAATGCAAAATTGAAGAGATAATTCCGCAGCTTATCGTTAAAGGGTACTGATTTGAGCTGAACTCTGGCGTTGTGAGCGACTCGCCCCCGCCCCACACCTGCTCTTGCTCAAGCTTCTACAGCAAACATGCGCGTATCTTGCACACTGGCCCATGTGCAACAAAAGCCACGTGGAACATGATCAAATGCGCCTGCACGATGACGTGATACCGACCGATCTATTTCTGTGCGGACACGTATGTAGGCACCTCTGCGGAATTTCTTTGCAGACATCTCGGCTGGTGATCCTTCAGGCGCGCTTCTTCTGGCTCGAAAAAGAACAGCGAATTCTGCTGCGTGCTTCTGAGAGGGTGGCAGCTGCTGATATACAACTTTGCAAAAGAAGCCAGCATTGAACTGGGAGTGTACGTTGAAGCTTGGATGCTTAGGAGCACTTCCATTGGAATGTGTTGCAAGCGCACAATAATCAGGATCGCCCACATTTCTCGCGCTCATCAGCGTTCCGTTTACTTATACAAGTTGAGAGAGTCCATCCGCCATTGCGCTGGTTGATGTGTTCCTGATGTCGATCATGACCTTGGCGCACCTCCACGTTAGCGGCAGTTCGTCGATGCAATGATATTTCAGAACCAAGCCCTGAATGGAAAGAAGTTGAATTTCGCAGGAAGGACCACTTCCACGATTGCGCCGCCATCCGATGGCCCGGAGGCTGGTGCGCCCGAAACGTGCCAGTAAGTCACTATCGTTGCAATATACAGTGCTGTACAAGGCCTCCAATGTCCGCATTTCCTTCGGCGCACAAGTGCTGCACACCTGCAGTGAAGAAACACGTGTTCGGGCCCTCCGTCCAGGGGCTCCTCGCAGTGCCAAGAAAACGCACCAGCGGAATCCACCCTACCTCTCACATATGCGCTTGGCTAGTGTTACATGAGTGCGCAGCCCCAGGACCTCCTAAAGACACCCTCGCCTAAATTCTTAGCACTAGTCGTCCCACCCCGGCACTCAGCCCTCGTGCCCCTGTACCCCAAAACAATTGCTCCTCTATACTGGGAAACAGGCTTCGAAGAATCCCCTCAAAAGAAATACATCGTTGCGCAGGAGAAACCCTCTGAAAACAATGAAAAGTGAGGTGGCACCGTAGGCTCCACCCTTATTCCTGGACCATGACACATTGTCCTCTGTCAAGGCGTTACCAGCCCTCGTCTCGCTCCGTCACCCAGGTTCGTCGCCCAGGTTCGTCGATCAGGTTCGTCGCCTCATGTCGTCGCGATCTGGCCACCCATGGGACGCGACCTTGGCTGGGCATCTTCCCCTTCGCTGTGGGTCGCGCCCTGCGCCCATGGAAAGTGCCACGCGGCGCTGGTTTTCGTGCCCCACGGGATGCGACCATTGGCCATCGGGTTGGAGCAGTCGCCGTTGTCCGTGTCGCACACGGGGTAGTCAGCAGGGCAGCAGTGCTGGAAAGAAAGTGGGCGAATGGATCAGAGCGGATATGGCGACAAGGGCAGCTTGGGACGAGTGGTGATGAGCATGTGGTCAATCACTAATGCAATTACAGACAATAAACTGTGATTAAAGCATGAGGGCAAAGAAAATTAGGTTCACCATCAGTGCGCAATCAACAAATGCTGCAAACTAGGGTAGATTGGCCTTGTGAAAGCAACTGAGAGCACTTGAGAAGATGATTCACACACACACACCCTTCTCTTTCTCTCTCCTCTCTTCCCCCATTGCATGAAACAAGGTGTTGAGGTCTGACATCAAACCCAGATTCGTATCAAGTGCACCACAACCCCGTCCGCAATGCACACAAGTAAAAGAGTAACCCCATCGAAGATGACCAGCACACTCACCACATGATCGTCACAGCAGGTGGCGCTTGGATAAGGGCAGCAGCCCCACTCGAAGCAAAAATTCATGACCATCAGCTCACAGCAGCACGTGCTGCCTGCGGGGCAGTTTGTGAAGCTGTCGCACGGGACGGGCGGCGGCGGCGGGGGTGGTGGGGTGGGACCGGGCGGGGGTGGCGGGGGCCCAGGGGTGGGACCTGGAGTAGGGCCTGGGGGAGTGGGACCTGGCTTCGGGGGGTTTGGCGAGGTTTTCATTGGATAAGAGGCGGCCAGGGCCAACCCGCACTGACCCTGCCCATTGTTCAGACCATGCTTGAAGCGTATGTAGCCCTTCTCACCCCAGTCGGGCCCCCAGGAGTTTTTGATGATCCAGTACGGCACAGGGGCGGTCATGTTGTAGCCCACGGCCAGCACGCCGTGGTCTAGGGTGGTGCCGCAGGGCTCGTCGTAGACACCGCCACCATAGAACATGAAGGAGCGGCTGCCTGAGTCTATGGCGATGCTGATGGGCTGCAAAGACCACAGGGGGGTGTCAAGCAAAGGGTGATCTTATGCAATGTTGACAGGTGGCGCCCACTGAGCATCATTGGTGACCATGGTTCTACAGGTGAGAAGGCAGTGGTCTGCACGAGGGCATGTGCACAGCTTGCACAAATTGTCAAAAGTGGGTGTGACTGTAATAACTGTCACAGAACACACCCTTGGAGACAGCCCACAAACAGGTCCAGATGGCAATGCCAAAGCTCAGCACAGCGGAGTCCTGGGCGGACAGCTTTTGGCAGGAAGCTGCCACAATAAGAGGCACTAGCGATTAGGGCGGGTGCCACTCACCTGATTGGCTGCTGCCTTCAGCACAGCATCCTCACTCTGGGCAATGTCAATGTAACCATCAATGGTCACATATCGCTCACCCTCCTTTTTCAGGTTGCACTGTTCATCAATGCCCTTATACTGGTACTCGTCCTCCAGCGTGATGCCATGGTTCTTCTCAACGAACATGAAGGCATCGTCCATCCATCCCCCATGGCACCCATCGTCTTGTGTCTCACAGTCAATGAGCTCCTGCTCGCTGAGGGAGAGCAGCTTGCCTGTGCGGATGGCATTGATGCCCTCCATGGACCCCGTGGCAGAGAACGCCCAGCAGCCTCCACACTGCAACACACTCAATGCATCAGCAGGGAGTGGCAGTGGAAGGTGTGAGACACCCACACCCACACCTTTTGGGCCCCTGTCCATATGTTTGCAATGGTGCCTTGTCCACTGTTTAAGTGAACATTGCCCGCCAGGGGCTGTTCAACGACACAGTTCAAGTTGCTGAGAGCGCCGATGCATCGCCTGCAGCATTCGCAGTGTTCAAAAGGGCCTGAATGCGCTGCGGTTCATGGCTTGTACCAACGCGACACACACGGCTACCCACTGCCCATTCCACAACAAGAATGCATTGCAATTCTTGCAGAATCCCAGAAATAAACGAGCCTCACAACGGCGCTACTGCGGCCGCAACTCCCAACTCCCTCTGACGACGCGCTGACGGGGGAACGACCGAGTATGAAGCAAGCTTGCATGCAGTGGGGACTGGCCATACACGCGGCCACTGGCCCCAGACACACACCATTATCAAAGCACACAGTCCCTTGAGGGCCCAACAGCGCGACCCTGCCCAGTGGCAACGTCCTGCAGCCAAGCCAAAGGCGTCCGCGTGGGACAATGCGCGGCCATCGTCGGCGGGAGCCCACTCACCGACTCCTGGTCCTTGACCTTCGTCACGGCGCCGTGCTGCCTCCAGTCGATCGCGTCCACGGTCCTATCGTCGCCCGAGCCTTCGGGCGGGGCCGGCGCCTGTACGAGCCGCTCCTCCGGCACCCTCGTCCCCAGCAGCTGCCTGTACTCGTCATCACTCCTGTCGGCCATGCGGTTGAGCGCGAGCTGGCAGCAAGAGGAGGGCACGGGACGTCAGCTAGGGGGTACGTCAATCGGATGAACCCCCGATGGGTAAGCCGCGTGGTCAAGGGGACCGTCCCCCGCTCACCCAAGCCGGATTGGAGGGGATGGATTTACCCGCGAACACGCGAAGTGCCGCGTGATGGCCCGCCGAAAGTCGTCAAATTGCGTGAGGCAAGTGGACGCGGCAGGCAGGCAATGTAAGCACATCCTGCCGTCGGCGAAACCCGATTGGGGAAAGCGAACGGGCCAGTCGTCCGGTCTCAGATTCCCGGGAACCGCTCGGCATGTCTCACCCAGTGTGATTTGTGCCGCCGGTTGTAATCCAGGATGTACTCCAGGTTGTCGAGCCAGATCTTGAAGCGCCGCTCGAATTCCTGCGCGCCAATCGCCCGGGCAATCGGATCAGCGGACGATGGCCCGTGGGTGAGTGGGCGGGGATGCGCGCCATGGCGCGTTCCGCGCCCAGTCCGCGGCTCACCTGTGCGTCTTGATGATATTGTCTGCCCGCCTCCGCCGCCCAGCGCGCGAAGGACTCCCGAGGACTGGCCTGGCAACAGCACCGGCGCGACTGGAGGCGTCAGGGCGACAGCACTGGCGCCGCGGAGGAGTTCGCGTCGTGTGACAACGCGCGGTTTGGGATGTGGTTGGCGACGCGGTTGGGGTTGCACAGACTGGACATCGAGCCCACAGGTGTTTCTCTCAGCCGTCAAATGCATTCCAGGGCGCAGTGTGTGCGCTTTACGGCCTGGCGATTGCCTGGTCAGCGTCTACGAGGGGACGCGACTGAAGTTTGCAGAAACGCGCCAACCAAAACAACCCTCCCCCCTGCCGCCAGCATCTCACTTCCAGCCGAACGACGCGATCGGGGTGCCACGAGAGGCGCCAGGGTGCCTCGTAGCAGCTCCCAGAGGGGCACAAAGGACAAATCGGCCGATCGGCGGGCTCCGAGGCGACGATGTCGCCATCCAGGATGCCAGAGATTGCACGCAAAACCAGAGAGCCAGGCCGCGCCCCGCACCTTGGCCGAGGTCAGCACAGCTTCGTCCCTCGATCGCGCGTCGGCGTCCCTGGCGGCCACGGCCGCCAGGCAGCACAGCACGGCGATCAGCGCCAGGTGCCGCAACAGCATGCCCATTGCGTCACAGCACGGGGCGCGGGAAAACGCGCCCCGGGCGGAGCTCGAGCCGAATCGCCGAGGCGATGTGCTGCGGAAGGACTGGATGGCGAGTGGTCCGGGGAGGGGGAGGAGATGGAGAGTGGGTGGGGTGGGTGGCAGGGGGAGAGGTCCGCGAGGCGCTGGCGCGGTCCCGTGTGGGGCCGCTGCCACGGGTCACAACGGCGGGAACTGCAACTGGAAGGGCGGTTAAATGTAGGATGTGATGGATGGCAGCGGGGACTTTGGCGCCACGAGATTGGGCCCGGTGTACTCCAGTACTCCGGCCAAAAAAGAAAACGGCTCGAAAAAACGGGGGCTCTGCCTGCAAATTTTGCCTGCATCCCTCGGGTGGTGGGGAGCTTGTAGGGTGGCGGGATTGGGTTCTAAAGTACAGATGAGGGATTGTGGTTGTTGCACAAAACGGCGCTGATGCGGTCAACAACGGCCCAGGGGCACGGCGACGGCTGCGGGTAACCAGCGGGCTAAAGAAGAAAGTTCGAGGTGGCCGCTCATTGGTGCGTCTTTGGATGGTGCCGCCAAAGCTATCGCGACTAACCTCGTGTCTAATGTCCAAACGCTTAGAGCTCGGGTGGATGAATCCGTGAAAATGTAGTGCTGCTCCTTTGCTTGGAAAAGGCACCCACAGGGGTGGCGGAATCCTGGCCTTGTGGACTTCTGTGAATGTGGTTGGGCGAGTGGTGGCACCCAAGAATCGATGCTTCAGCTGCAGTGTCAGTGGCAGAAACATTGTGTAATACTTTATTGCAAAGAAACATCTGCAATGAAAAAGAGTCAGGCAGCAGACACCCGTGGCCTGAAACTGCTTCTACTTCCATCCTACACTATCTGTCCAAGCCCTCATGAGCAGTGACAAAATGGATCCCCCGATGTGCTGGTGTGCCTGTTGGTGCCTTGCTAGTATCCCAGACGACGCTCGTGCCCACTACCTATCAGCAAACACCCAGTGTGCAGAACCCATGTCAAAGCAACAATATCACGGTGCTGTTTCTAGACCCACCCTTCTGGGCTGTGAACATGGGCACCACATGTTCCCTCCAACTCTTTTGTGCTGTCTCAAAGCAGGACATGCCAACCAGGAGAACTTCCCATTGCCCCCACAATACAGCCATTGAAACTTGGCCCAGCAACTTCCAGGAAACTCCCATCGACAAAAATTGATAAACTCTCTGCAAGGACCAGCTGCAGTTGTCATCATGGGACAGCCTTCCAGTATGCTCAGCACCAACGTGCCATTTTCAGGCCAAAACACGTGCCCAATGTTGTCGTTCATCTGTCATTCTGATCAATCCTGGTCTGCTCATTTGCTGGGCATCATCCCTTTCAGACAACCTGCAATTATGTGCCCTGAAGGCCACCTTTAAACCCAAGCTGCAACACTCTTGCTTGTTTCTAGGACTGTGCAGCAATCTCCACCTTCCCTTTTCTTGACTTCGCATCCCGTGGGGCAGTAGACGTACACTGCTGGCTACTCATCGCACTCTGACGAAAAGCAGAATTCTCGCGTATGTTTGTACAACTTCTCAGGGATGCGGTACTGCTCCACCACAATACTTATTCTCCGTGCCCCGCTTGGTGACCAGAAGCCCCGCACCCTGTGGCATGCGTCCCCTCGAAATTCAACCATAGTGTTCTCTGCAGGAGTTATAATGGCCTTGTCCAGCTCTGTGTTGTCATGCTCGTAGGGCCACACCTCCAGCTCCCCGCCCCTCAGCTTCTGTGGCACGCTCGTGTACAGCACGTTCACCTGCAGACCAAGTGCCAATAGTTTGCATACTGGTTTGCACCGTTGGTGTGCAGTCAGTCATGATCTGCAGCACTGTCAGCTTCTGTTTCTGCTGACAAAGATACACAAGGACTCAATGCAAAATGGAAATTGTGGCTCTGTTCTGGTAAATGTGCTTACTGTGGACAACCTGGAATCACATGTTATTCTGGTGCCAACAGAAATCCGCCATAAACGAACAGGAAAGTTCACTAGTGTTCTTGCGACACATATTTGGGCTGTATGGATTGCATCTTGCACCACAGCATTCTGCTTCTCTGGTAGCCCAATAGTGGTCAGTGATGCACACCACCAATACTTTTCTAGGCATTTGCAACACCTAAATTCTTTTGATGTACAACAACAGCCGGCTGGAACTGCTTACAACTGCCCAGCACTGTGACGGGGTAGTACCTCAGAGCAGGCTTGACCAGTCGCCATTAAGAGAGGGGGAAACAAGAAGGAACAAGAGGGTGTTCACATTGGTGTGGTAAACGGCACAACTTGGACACCATGGGTTGCTTTGCTGATTCTAGACTTCTGATTCACAACTTCTGTCTCCCAGCTTCGGAACAACAAGCAATCCCTAAAACAACTTCACGCCCAGGACACAATGGGGAAGGCTCAAGATGGCAGCAAGTCGACCCAAAAGAGACCCAATTAACCGATCAACCACTGAAAATGGCCAGGCAGCTGGACTCGCAATTTGCCACCAAGGGTGGTGTGGGAGGTGCGCACAATGCAAATACTATTAGGACAGTCAGGAAGCACATTTTATGAGATATTGCAGCCACGGCGACTGTGCACAGATAGCACACAGCTGGTCAAGCCCAGCACATCATGCTCTTCTCTGTGCTTCAAGAGAATGCTTTCACCCACTGTCAGGCCAGCAGGCCTTGGTCTACTATGGATGCTCCCTTAGACGCTGCGTCCGTTGATAAGGCAGCCTTGTTTCGTTCTCGTGCACCAGCCAACGGGGATAAACAGGCAGTTGGCTGTTCAGTTGACTGGGAAGCTGGAATCGTTGACTGGTTCCTGTGCGCGACAACCCACGACGCACTAGCACGCCACCGCCATCAAATAATCCATATGCCAACCAGCAGCTCACACCACACTGGGTGCCAGCCCCCCAGGGCCTGCCAGATTGGGTGCCACCCACCCATGCCACAGGGCTCCCCAGCTTACCCCGAAGTGAAGTGCCATAACACGCCCACCATCTCGGTTTCCTCCCACACACAGATTCTGTGGATCTCGAAGGCTTCCGGTGGCCTCCTGGCCTCCCTACCCGTTCCACCTAAGCTCCCCCTCTGCCACCAACACCCGACCAGTTCATCCAATCCTCAATTCCCCAATCCCTGTCCAGCCCTCGTCGGATGACCCACGGCGCGCTGACATTGTGCACTGTCGGCACCCACAACCCCGCCCCCCCACCCCACTCCACCCCACCCCCAGCCCCTCTTCTAGTTGCACTGGAACCTCTGCGTCATATTCTCACAGTATGGAATAGAGCCTAACGCACACTTCCTTCCGCGAGGTTACCCATTGCGTTATTTCTCTTTACAATACATCGTACCCTCTCCACCCCTCCCCCCAACCCGCTCCCGCGCACCACCCACCCACCTGGTGCGCCATGAACTGCCCGGGCGCGTCGACGTCGATGGTGTCGTCGTAGTGCGGTCCCACTGCGTCCCCCTCGCTGGGCGGCGGCTGCTCCGCCACCAGCAGGTTCATCACGAACGCGTTGGCCTCCGGGTTCTCCACCGCGTCGAAGTACCTCACCGCGTACGCCCAGCTGTCGTTGCCGCGCACGCGCGCCAGGCCCTCCCGGTTGAACTTCATCAACCAGCCCCGCGTGTACTTGAAGTTTTCCTCGTTCAGCTGGTTGGTCTCCACCAGAGCGTCTCCCGATGCGGCGGTCTGTATGTCGGAGAACACGTGCCGGGGCAAGAACTGCTGCCTGACGATCGCCAGGGGCTGGTCGGGGTAGCAGGAGCGGTGGACAACTTCGGTGACGGAGAGCCAGTGCCACCACAGGAGGAGGATTGCAGCGATGGATCCAATCACGTGCCACTGCGTGCAGCGGCAGGCGTCCCTGCGCAGCCGAAGCGCCAGGCGGCGGACGTCCTTGCTGTCCAGGGCCAGCATCGCTGCGGCAAGCCCTTCCAATTGTCCGGTCGATGCCCACGACTGCGTGTGTGGAGGCCTCGAGGCCGGGGTGCATGACAGCGGAGCAGCGTACAGTAATGTACCATGCGCCAGTGTAGTGCGGCGCCAGGTGGAAGTGTGGCGCGGCTGCGCTGTCGGGGGGGCCGTGGCGCACGACGAGGAGGATGTGACTGGGTGTTGGGTAATGCCGGTGGCATTCGGAGTGGCGATGTGATGATGCGAAGGAGGGGAGTGAACAGCCCCGTGGCGCGCTGTATTTCAGGATTGCGTTGCAGCGACCACGACCGAACATGGCCTTCACGTGAAATGTTTCGTGATTGCCGACATGACTGGGGTCAAAGTGGTGGTCTCAACGGTTGGAACAATCGAGTGCGATGCGGGGAGGTGCGCACCACAGGACAGGGCTGGCCCTGGAACTGTGGCGACTGTGTGGGAACGGTCGACCGCACTAATCTATTCTTCTCAAGCTATCTCTTTCTTCTATCACTTTTGGGCCCCTTCTTTTCCACAGGCTGGTGATCAACTGTCAGGCCAGGACGAAGGAGTTTACAGGCTGTTCGGGTCGCCAATTAATGGGGCTCATCAAGAAGGTTAGTAAGATAATGATATCACACAGCTGGCGACCCGCGAGGTCCAGATTTGGTGCAGAGGGGATGTCGACAGCCTCAACATCTTCGCCATACTGAAAATCATCCATTAGGTTGGCGCTCAATGAGGCAGAAACCCCAAAACATCAATTAGGGGTGCTCTATACATGCCCTGAGTACAACTGGGAGTACTGAGGAACACCCAGGTTGCCACTGGACACGTGCGTTTGTTCAGGGGCAGCCCGCCTAGCGGCCAGCCGTGGATCGTGGCGAGACGGATCCAGAATGGGCGCGTGGAGGCGCTACGTGGTTGTTTGATGGGAATATGCCCTGTGGGGTATATCGTGGCTGCTGACCGCAGGAAGGGTGGTTGTTTGGTGGGAATGTGGCCCTTAGGGCACACGTGGTGGCTGATTGTGGCTAGTGGGGCATCCTAGGTTGAGTTGTGGTGAAGCGGCGGGCGTGTCAGAAAGATTCTGGGTATCAAAAGAGCATCTCTTAGGAATGGGTGGTATTTTGCCAGAGGGGTGCGGACAGTGCGATGGGGAACTCTGTATTGTTGCACTCGGCCTGACAGCTGTAAGAACGGTTGTGCGGCGTTCATGTGTGTCTCTCGTGGCAACCTAGGCGCTCAGCCTGGCTGCCTGACTCCCCTGGCCGTGTGCGCAACGTTCGCCACGGCCTGAGCGCAATATCGCTCGACCTTTTCGAAGGTCGCGGCTAGTCTGTGCCTTTTCTGAGCCGCTTTCCTCGCCGCTCAAGACCAGCAGTGTCAGCGCGGTTTCGCTGCAGAAGTGAGCACCCTTCGTCGCGGCACAGCCTTGCCGAGGCGGAGAGAAGAGCTTCCCGTATCATACGCCAACGTGCTGTGGACGAGGCAGCCCTGACCCGCGGACCCGACCTCCGTTTTGACTTCGTCGATCGTTGAGGAGCGGTTGCGACCGATTGCGGCGCTCAGAGCGGCAGCTGTGAGAGGTTCTACAAGCGCATTTGTATGGCTGGCTGGCAGTGGGGTGTTTTGCTACCCATTTGAAGCTTGCCCTTGCTGTCGCCGCTGCTATCTTGGGCCGTTGGCATCGTCATGACAAGCAGTTCTTCGCCAAGAGCCGGTTTGCGCGAGGGGAAAAACTTGTTCGTTGAGTGCACCCCCCACTGCTGTGGTGCTGAGGTTGTCGACATGGCTCAGCTGCCCGCTTGAGGGTGACTTTACTGCGCTATCTCCGGGGACGACGGCCAGAATGGACCGCCGTTCTTTGCAAGGCAGTAAACGGGGTGGGCAAATTCTTGAAACAAGCTCTGAAGATTTCATTCTTCCTGGGAGGTCCTGACATTATCCACACATGCAACTCCAACGTCACTATATGCAAAGGAATCTCGAAACCCGTTGCTTGGGAGACAAACGTCCAATGTTTCACTTCTCTTTGTCTTCAAGAATCATTGATCCAACACAGGTGGGGCGTGTGGATCACAATGAACACTTCTTCTATTGCATCAGGAAGTGTCAGTGTCAGATGCCAGCGGACGTAGCCAACAGGCAACACACTGCTTACAACCTAACAAGCTTACATCTATTTTGCCAATGCTGGCTGTACAACTGAACAGGCTTTATGACAAATTCTCGGATTCAATCACACAACCAAAGTGATTGACCCCATAATATTGCTAACAACAAAATGCAATAAGGAACGCAAACACACAAGCGTGAGTGCACACAACTCGTGTCATTGTCCCTGTCTTATCTGTTGTATCATCCCATGTGCATTGCATCCATTGTCCAGATTCCAACAGTCACAGCATAATTGATGACATTCAAGGCCGTCGTCATCAAAATATGCTGTGACTTTGATCACTCTTGAATCCCAAATTTGATTTCGAACCCCATGGCCACCACTTCCTGTCAGCATATTGTGTGTGCCGGACGGCCTCGTGCAAAGAGCAATTGTCACTGCTGCACGTTCTTGCACACCGTTCCTGATGCAGCAGGGGATCAGTCCTAATCTCCCACGGTTTTGCCCTGGCATTGCCCACCACTGTATGCTCAGGAGCCAGCAGCCCACTGCACAGAACGTTTTGTTCTCTACCAGACTCATTCGCCAGTGCATTGATGGCATAGGTTCTATGCATTACATTCTGGCTCTGGCCAGTCATACCCAGCACTCATTTGCAAAGCAGAACTCCGCTGTGCTTGCATACAGCCCTGGGGGGACAATGTACTGTTCCACAACGAGGCTCATCCTTGCCTGCCCACTTGGGGACTGAAAATTGCGAACACGGTGGCATGCGTCACCTCGAAATTCCACCATCGAATTTTCACGGGGCTGTATGACAGTCTTGTAAGTCTCCCTGTCCGTGTACTGGTAGGGCCACACCTCCAACTGCCCTCCCTCAATGTCTTCCGGCACCCCAACGTACAGCACGTTAACCTGTGTAGTGGATGGGCGTTGCAATCAGAAACAGAGTGAGGCGTGGAGCAGCTGCACTCCGTGTATCAAGGCACCCATAAACATGCAGTACAAGAGTTTTGCACAATAAAAAGGCATACAAACTGCTTCCACACAGTTCCGTGGCAAACTCTGCGTATTTGCTTGCTGAGCAATAATACTCATGATGTTATTGAAAGGACAACTGGTTGACAATGTGTTGAACAACAGGTTTTTCGGACAGCAACCACGTCAAAACATTGGTCCTGTGACTCTGTTGTCCCCAGGAGATGCAGTGAGAGACATGCAAGAGCAATGATGCAACGTAGGTGTGTGTGCTCGCATGCAGGTGCACACCCACCAGAAACATATCGTCTGGCACAATGCACGCTGATGGGACAAAATTTGTGACACAAAAGCCATTGTTATGGTCGGATTTGTAGTCTTAGTTCAGTTGCTTTCCATTCCTTCTCTTGCGTCTTCGATAATGCAGTGAGCGAATGACACACAAATGTGATAGATCATAGTGCCCAAGCTTGCAGTCCCCAATGGGGAAATGGGCACATGGCTCTCCTTGAAAGTGGCTCTTGCGCAGCTAGCACCTAGCATCCTCCACACTTCACAGTCAGGGGAGTTTGAGTCACGATGACGATGTCATTGTGACGTTCTCAACGGCCCTCTCGGCGTGGTGTTGCCCTCCTCAAAAGCGCGACTAGGACACGCTTTTGCTGTTCAGCAGCCCTCCATCCTACAGCGCTTGCCACCGGACTGGTTTAAAACGCGAGCCGCTGCAAGCAGCAAACTACCCGTCAGGGACGCGACGGAACTTGGATTCTTGTTCCGCGGAACAGCGGCCGAGGCAACCTCGTGAAAGATACATGTCTTTCATAATTTCAACGCAATTTTGTCAATCGCTGCTTTTCTTTCGGCTGCTTGTCCTGTCATCGAACTCCTCGTCCTTTTCACACCCCACCGATCCTTCCCAGCGGCCCCCTCCAGCGCCGCACCCCCGGCGCAGCGAGCCCCGCACCTGATGCGCCAGCAGCTCCTTTTCCGAAAAGATTGCCACCGTGTCGTCGAAGTGCGGGCCCACGGCGTCCCCCTCCCCCGCCGGCGGCTGCTCTGCCACCAGCAGGTTCATTACGAACGCGTTGGCCTCCGGGTTCTCCACCGCGTCGAAGTACCTCACCGCGTACGCCCAGCTGTCGTTGCCCCGCACGCGCGCCAGGCCCTCCCGGTTGAACTTCACCACCCAACCCCGCGTGTACTTGAAGTTGTCCTCGTTCAGCTCGTTCCTCAACGCGAGCGGGTCGCCCGCAGCAGCCGAGCGTATCTCCTCAAACGCCTTATCAGGCATGAACCCCCCTCGCACCACCGCCAGGGGCTGGTCTTCTCTGCATGAAGTGTAAACCACGTGCGTGTTCAAGTAGATGAGCCAGCACAGCAGCGCCGCTGCGGTGCCAATCGCGGCCAGCTTCAATCGCGTGGATCTCCCGGCCAGTCGTCGGAGTTCGAGCCAGCGGCCTCGCAGGCGCTTCCCTAGGGAGACGCCGCCGTGCATGGCGCCGTGCCTTGCGGTGGGGCGCTTTGTGTGGCCATGCTCTCAGTCCGGTCGCGGTTGAGTGGGGCCTCTTGGCGCGACGGGACAGGACGAAACGATCCCAGGGACCAGCCCACAGGGGTCCCACCACCGCCAGAATCTTACGGGCAGTCAACACGTGTGTACAGCCTCGGAGTGTGCCCAGGTCATCACGTGTGGGAATGAGTCACATTGACCCTCCCTGACGGCATGAAATTAGTCGCTCTGTCTTTTGCCTGAAGATCCGTTCTGAGAACGAGACTCGTTTCGGACACACTGACCGCCATTGTACTTGTCACCGCAGAAGAAGGGAATCTCATGGAAGAGAAGGAGGGGCTAATGTATTCTCATCCTTGACCTGTGTTTTACACTTTCACATGTTCAATGCAGGGGAACTTGCCTGAATGCAATGAACGCGGGAATATCCCGCATCCTGCATTATTTAAATGATCCGTCCAGAAGTCGAAAACTCATACACACAATATTGTGATTTTTTTGAGTGACACTAGTGCCAATCACAAAGGTGCACTTGCGCCATCGCCAATTGTCTCCATGCACTTCATACCCATGGATGGATTGCCCAAGCCACATATGGTTTCGAGGTTTTCACTGCCGCCCAATATTGTCCATATCAATGTACATTGGGTGGGAGTGAAAAAAGAGATACATATCTCTAGATCAAGTAGTGAGCTATGATATACTCTAGTATACTAGAGTAACAATGGTATATTTCTGCCAGATTTTTGAGACCAAAGCACTTTGGAAAATGTCACGTCAATTGATACCACATGGGTAGTTGTGTGCACATTCAGCTAGGTTCAATGGCTGAACCAAGATCCCACCCCACCAATGGGTCGTTACCTGACTTGATTGTACAAAACCATTGCTGATCAAGATAACTCTCACCAATTCATGCACTCCCAATTAAAATCTTGGGAGTGAAACTTCCACGGACGTTAGAAATTCTAAGGCCACTTGCTGGTATGGCTCCCAATGAAGTTGGCTTCACCAACGTTGAAAGTGTGATGACTTAAAATTATGGCGACTTGAAATTAGGGCAATATTGATCCCAAGTTTTGGTAGACACACACGCTTCCATCGTGTGCTGCGCACCAAAATGCTACCTGTGTGTTTGTTGTTGTAAACTTGTTCTTTGAAATTCTTTATTTTTTTGCTATATCTTTAAGGCAACCTGATTGAAAATCAGTTGGAAGCATCCTAGGTAAGCATCCAACATTCAAAAACTCGATTAGTCATATCGTTGGTCCATGAGCAAATAGGACTGGTCTCTGAAACCGATCTCCACAGTCCATGTATGCACAAAACATCGAAGAGCGCTCACCACACTTCAAAATTATGGATATTCCCTGTGTAACACCATTAGCATCAGTGCCCACTGATCTATAGTATAGAGTTTGCACTCTAAATATACCCTTCACACTTCGCGCTTTCTAAAAATGTAATAGAGTTGTCCCAATTTAATTAAACATACTATCCCCTCAATCAAACGGTTTCAATTGAGACAATAGGTTTCTTTGCTATCAGATGATATCATTTATGAACTATATCACAACAGGAATTCGATTTGGTCTGTTGTGAACATTTGACCATTGGGAACTTTAGGACACAACATGTAGCTATTGGGTCTCGGTACACTAGGGTGAAGTGGGTAGAGTTTGTTTTCTCTCGGTTCCTTGGGCATTGAGACATGGCCATGGGGGCCTGAGGGATTGTCTTTGTGTTCTAAGGGATTTCTGGGGACATTCATTACTTTATTATGGAGTTAAAATGGGCCTACCAAATTAAAGAGACAAGTGAACAATCTGGCATAAATATAGAGTATAGAGGTGGCCATTCAAGATGCCATCCGCTTCGTTAAATCCGGTTCGTTAATTTTTATCAACTGTTCGTTAAATTCCGTTGCAAAAAAAGGGAGAAAAATTCAGAAAAAACGAAAAAAAATCCAAAAAAATCGAAAAAAAACCCAAAAAATCACAACAACTGCGGCTAGTTGAAAATCTAGTATGCATAAGTTGAAATAAAATACAAACATACTCTCTAATAGCGAATTCCATAACTATAAGTATGACTAAAACCCAAAAAT
>CAJHUC010001784.1:0-32804 GCA_905146915.1 Ostreobium quekettii
CCAGCGCCCGAGTTTCACCCACACACCACAGCTTTTACATGGATAAGGCGTGTGTACAGCTCTTGCGGAAATTCGCATGAAAATTTCAATTCAATTTACAACGATTTCAATCCATGCGAGCCATTGGCATACGATCTCCAGCAATGCATCGCAACATCAGCTCCTCGGAATGAGCAACGCTTTTCTGTCTGTACACGGGGGAGTGAACGGTACCCACGGCCGTCTATTGACTTTGGCTTTTTCCGAAGATCTCGTACAACCTCGAGGAGCCTACCCCCGAGGGCGAGCCCGAGCCCCCGTTCCCTCCGGGCAGGCACTCCATGGTCCTGTCGTCGGTGGGCACCTTCGTCCAGGACGACGACGACGTCGACCACGTCTGGTGAGTCGCGCTGCCGCAAAAGCGCCCTTCGACCAAAGCGGCACAACGCCGCATCCCGCAGCGCTCGTCCGTTGTGTTACTAGCTGGCTCGCCATTGTTTCTTGTGTCAAGGTTGCCCGAAAACTTTCAGTCGTTGAGAGAGGTAGATTTTTTTATTCTTTATTTTTTTGTGTGTGGGGGGTGTGGGGCGGGGAGGATGTAGCCGCCGTTTGGGGAAGACTGTCTTTTCAGCCGCGACGAAGCGCTGTGCGACATGCTGGAGGCGAACCAGAGGAAGAGAGTCGCTGCGCTGCTGTCACAACTCAGCAGATGTGTTTCGGGCGTCGCCATGCCGTGACGCGCCTGTGCTTACGAAGCACTGAGCGAGAAATTTGCTGTCAGAGTGAAGAGCGCTTGCCAGAGCGGTCGCTTTGAGGGGCGGTTTGGGTGCCCTGCGGCCCAGGGCCGTGCCGATGTCAGACGCGCTAGAAATGTATGTTTGGGGGCTTCCCGTCGCTGGCGGATGCAACGCGGCCTCGTGTCCCATTTCGCTCGGTGTTGCGAGGCGACGGTATGGTCCTTTCTCTTCCAACGGAGTGGGGCCGGCAGTGGAACAATTGAGGAATGCATGCAATTCTGGAGCGAAACCTGCACTGCAAACTTGGCCCAATAGACTTTCTCCTCCTGTGCAGCCCATATTCCATTTTTTCTTCCGGATGTCAAGTATCCCCTTCTTTTCATTTCGCACGCTCGTCCCCCATCATTCCGTAATTCTGGACGCCTTTACTCACGCACGTTCGTGCACTGTTTGTGAACTCTATGTCCATTTTACGGTGATGTGCTCTCCGCCCTCACTCTTTGCCCGCGCCTGCCGTTCCGCAGCGACATGGGCAGGAAGACGAACAGGATGAAGGCGCTGACCCACACGATCGGCTGGGTGCCGGAATGCGCCGACAAAGTCACCTTCGACGTGACGTCCGCCAACAGCCCGAGCTCCGCGTTCTACAAGAGCAGCTTCGCCTTTGAGAAGGGTGACTGCGAGTGCGAGTGAGCACTCGTCGACCTCCTCCCTCAGTTGGCATGTCGACCGGAGCTTCGCTTCGTGTGGTTTGGGACACGGTTTTGGAACCTGCTAGCTTTTTGGTTGGCAACTGCTGAAGGCCGAACGCTGTGCCCCCGACTGGGGAGCGAATGCCCTCGTGGGCGAGTGTGCAACTGAGTGGGGATGGTTGAACGCTCGCTGTTGTACCTCTGGCTGGGGATCTAGCCCGTGTGCTAGCAATTGTAAAACGCTGTGGTGGCTGTGGACGTTGGCAGCGAACCTCGTGGGGCATCGGACGCAAGTCGCCGTCGTCATGGCTGAAAAGCAACGACACCGTGTTGGCTCCACTGGGGAAAAGGGGCCAAATAACACGTGTTCAAACGTGTGCAGATTTACGAGTTTGGGTTACTTTTGCGTCCTTAGCATGCAGAACATTGATGAAACAGGGATGAAATGCATTTCATATGTGCTCGCGAAAACTGCTACTTCGCCCCTTTTTGGCTGGTGTTCTTCCTGGAACTGCGGGGTGCCATCTCAGCTCCAAACGAAGACGACGGTGGCAGCGGCGGATGCGCAAGCGCTGCAGAAACTGGCAAGGTGACGCCCGTAGAATGAATGCCACACATCTTGCTGAGTAAGTGGAAAGCTTTTACACACTGGCGCCTGCCGACGGGCAAGGGCAGGGCCGCAAATTGCGGCATCGAACGGCGCGCCACCTGCCCCAATCGTCGCCGAGGTCAGCGCTTTTATGTCCTACCCGTGCTGTGTTCTCTTGGCCGGTACGCATCCAGCCGGCATCCAAAACACACAGCGCAGCGCTGCAGTCGCCTCCCAAAAGAGTTCAGCACCGTCTGCCAGCGTTTCTCCCCCCCGAGTGTTCTTCCATCAACGTTCGCCCCCAAAGATTGTCGACACTATGCACGCACCGAGGTCCGACGCGCGCCTCGCAAAATCAACCCTCCAACACCAAGAAAAAAACTCCCGACAACTGCGGAACCACGCGCGCCTCCAGCAGGAAGCATTGAAATACACACCGAACCAGTCTGCTAACCACAGAAGACGTTCGCCACCCCCAACCCTCTCAGCCTACACACACCCCGCCGCAGACCCACACGCACCGCCCCCGATCCGGCCAGCACGCGCGCCCATTGCACAGGACCGGCTTGAATTCAACCGCATGGATCACCATGAATTCAACCGCTCGAGTCACCGTGAATTCAACCACGTGAGTCAGCGCGGAATCAACTGACCCGCGCAATCCTCGCCCCGGCGATTCCACCGACCCGCACGCAGCCCGGACTGACCCACGGACCCCTTGCAGCTCCGCGAGCGCCCGCCCGAGGCCCTCACTTCTTCAGGATGTTGCGGATCTTCTTGACGGTGGCCTCCTTATCGCACCCGCCCTTGGGGCACTGCAGCAGGTTGTCCTTGCCCGCGAATTCCACGCACTTGCAGATCTTGTCGGCAGCCGTCTCCCCGACTTCGTCCTCCTGCCCCACGGCCGCGCCCCTGCTTATGAGCGCCCGCACCGCGGCCACGTTGCCGAATTCCGCAGCCCACATCAGCGGCGTGGTCCCGTCCGCCGCGGGGAAGTTCACCGGCGCGCCGGCATCCAGCAGCGCCTCAATTATTCGCACGCTGGCGTCGCCCAGCGTGACGCTCGCGAAGTGCAGCGCCGTGTCCCCAACGTCGTCGGCGTGGCCGGCGTCCGCGCCTGCATCCAGCAGGATCTCCACGATCTTGGCGTTCCCGTTCTGGGCGGCCACTTCGATCGCGGTGATGTTCATGTTGTCGGCGCGGTTGACGTCCGCTCCCGCGTCGATCAGCAGCTCTACCACGTCCACGTGATTCTCCTGGGCGCCCCACCACACCGGCGGGGCGTCGTACAGCAGGTCTCCCAAGTCGGGGTCGGCGTCCGCATCCAGGAGGACCTCCATGACCTCGATGTGGCCGCGCGCGGCAGCGATCGTCAGGGGCGTGTCGCCGAAGGCGCCTTGCTTGGTGTCCACGTCGCCGCCGGACTTAATGGCCTTCTGCAGGGCCGGGACGTCTCCCCGGGCGGCGGCATCCCAAAGGGCCTGCGGGGAAAGAAGTCGTGAGATAAGCAAAACTGGGTGCTCTTGGCTGCCTCGCCCTGGTGTTGCTGATGAACTTGATGAATCGTGAGATGAGGCCGCTCTTGTGGCTCGCTCGTTCGCGGTCCGTATGCCATCAGAAAACGCCGGCTTGCTAACTGCGACGCCATTTTGAAGCTAGGTGGCACCTTTGGATTGACTGGGGTTGGCAATAACGTGGATGTGATGGCATCGACAAGTGGCGTCACAGTTGGAATCACAAAAATGTAGTTCCATAGTGGTGCGACAGACAACACATTGATCAATGCTGTGGTCTTTTGCTGAAACTGAGGACTGATTTGGAAGGTGTGGTCTGGGTTTTGGGGCACATGGAGGCTGAAGAGACCAAGATGTCGGCAGAAAGGCTGTGTTTTCGGACTCCTCTGTGGGGAGTTTGTTGAACGCTGGAGCTAATCATGCGGCGAGGCAGGCTCGGGTTACGGTTCAGGACACACAAACTGCTGTACCAATAGATTTTGCTTTGCAAAGGGCTCACAAAGTTGGTTGGATGCCTGCCTGCGAGGCAGTGCCACAGGACAAATCTTAGAAAATAAGCACTGCATAAACAGGGATTTATATTGCAGCAACCAACTAGCATAATGACTGATTCCACAGTGGGCCAACATATATCGTACGGTGCACTACACTGGTCAGCTTATCTTCCTGCAACACTGTGTGACAACTACCATTTGAACAGAAGCAATAACAATTGAGGGCCAAACGGAGACGACAATGGCCAGAACTCAGCACGACACAGCATCCTCTGCCACACACATTCATGTGAGTGGTGTGCCAATGGACTTCACAAAGGATACGTGGTTCAAGAATTGTACTTTGTACCATAATCAACGCCGTTTCTGTTCTCCATTTTCCTGGCATTTGTTCACCCGGTGAGCATTTGTCACATTCATTCCCATCAATTCTGCTCAAACACAGACTGGGCCCACATAGAACCTACTCGTGGCCCATGTGTTTATTATTCCATATTGCCCTGCTCCAGAAAAGAACTCACCCTGTCCCTGTCGCCCGTTCTTACTTCCTTCCCTTGTAGGAGCGACCGATGATCGTTAGAAAGCCCTGCGACAAGAACATGAGCCCTGGCTTAATCATAGAGAATGCACAGCACAATAGACAGACCTTTGTCCACTGCATTGAACAAAGGTTCTTGAAGCAAATATGCCAGAATGGTGCATATATGGGACAGCAAAATCAAGAAGCAACTCTCTCTTGGCTTGACAACATTAAATCCAAGCCTAAAACCTGAAGGAACTGCAGGCATTACTTCTGGTGCTGCCTGGCACCTTCAGTGCAACAATGATTGACTTACAAGGGCCACACTATTGATTGTGGGCATGGGCCCTCGCTGGTGAAACGGCAGCATCAATGGACATCAGAAGGATTATTGAGCCACCCGGAATCTTGAATGTAATATGCTGTGCAGGACACAAGGCAGAAAAAGAAAGAGGCCAGATGCAAAACTACAAAATCCGGTTGCCAGTGCCTGCATCTGGTTCAATGCTGACCAAAGGTGTAGCCCTTTGACTTCTGCCAAAAGGAGCCAAGTGCTGCTAACACACTTCTGGGTAACATGGGTAAATTGCCCAGGACTTTCACTCTGTCCCCATTTCGCCCACACAGGTGTTTTCTGAGTGACACCAGTGTTTCCTGCTGCACGCAGAGATTTACACAGCACATTCGATCGTACAGACTACTCTCTGGCCAACAGCGGCTGAGGGCGCTGTCTCGCCTAGGGCACACAAGCACATTCCACAGTCGCGAATGAAAACGGTCTAGAATTCTTGCACAGAAGGGGGGGATAGCCACTGGGCAGCATGTCTCCCTCACATTCGTCCTCAACATGGGACAAGCGTGCAATAAGTGCTCCCAACCAATGCCATCTCCAGGGAGTGCCAGTCCAGCTTCTTTTGCTTGTTCCACTTGTTACGTCACATTTGATTCAAAATTTTACAGATGCTTCCTAGAAGCCTGCAACACTGCTCGTATGAGAGGGCTGGCACCTGGACTGTGAACTGTGCAGTAATTCAGAGTGTAATCCTCTAATGCAACATTGAAACATACAGCTGAAATAATTTGGGGAACAATAATTCCTTCACATGCTTTCGAGTACAGTTACATAGTGTTATTGTCAACTTCTATATCCAGCCAAACACTCTTATGTACTGTTCAGGCGAGCAGGCTCAGTTTTAACCCCTCAGACCATCATGTGGCATTTTGTCTTCTGGCTCTGCAATGACTCTGCCCACATCGGTGTTCCTTGCATTCCTTTAGAATCACAAGATATCGATTAAAGGACCTGAGTACAGAAACTGCAAGCAGTTTGGAGCAAACATTGCAGATGGCATTTTCTTTTTCACCATTTCCTACAAGGGCATTCGTGAGCCACCAGATAACTGCCTCCACCATTGGATTGTCAAAACAACCCCTTACCTGTCAGATGCTCATTTTGCCGATGCCTGTGGAGCACGTGCAGCGTCTGGCCTGCTGCCCACACCCCTCTATCTCCCACCTCACCCAATGAGTCCGCAATTGCGACGGTGCCCCTGCAGATGAAACAAAATGAAGGGCGCTGTTACACGTCGAAGGTCCTCGAAGATCTGCACAAGTAGATTGAATGCCTCCGGGCATTTGGCCACATCGCTGGTGAAGCACCTTTGGGTGCCATGTGCTGAAGCAGTTGAGCTTTGTGCAGCAGATGGATTGGTGATGGGCTTGGGCTGGATCTCCAGATTGATATTCTGGAAAGGGACCCCTTTCAATGACAACAAGCAGCCAAACACGGCTTCAAGCTTCTCTTGGGGCTGCTTCAGCGGTACACCATGGAAAATATTTCCAAAACATCAAACCCGTTTTTAACAAACATGCGGACATATTTAATGGCATCATGGCCCTGTGACAACAGATGTTTACTGAAGCTGGTGACTTCCCAACCTCAGCTTCATTGTCAAGCTGTGACTGATTTGCATTGTTGGGCTGCGGCGCAATCGTTTGCAGCAGAGATCGTAGAACAAACCAATGCTTGGAATCGCCCAAAGGACCATGGCGCATCGGCCCACAAAGCTTGACACTCGACGCTGCACTATCGGGAAAGGCCCCTGACCAGATGCACTCGTTTCCAAATCAAAGGGCGTCCGGCAATCTGGGACCAGACATTTCGCCTTTTCACGCTTGAAGTGAACGCCCTCGGTTCCTTTGTTGTTTTCAGCGAAACCTGCCCAAGTCCTGGCAGTTCGCTCCAGAGGGGCAGATGCGGCCATGCGGGGTCCCACACTCACAGACATCAAAAGCGAACAAATCGGCACGATGCAAACTCAAGACGCAATGGGGGGACTCCGCACAGGAGTCATCAGCCACGATTCACGAACACAAATGCCCCCATCCACAACACCGGGCCCCAGGATCCGGCAGCACGAAGCAAACTCCAGGCTCAATGCTGGGACTCCGCACACGAGCGGCCAGTCCTGATTCAAGACCAAACCACCCCATACGACACATTGGGCCCCAGGGCCCGCCTCCGCGATGACTGCGCCCCTCCCAACGACAACGTAAGACGCCGTCAGACGCCGTCCCATCAAAACCCAGCTCCCGGTCCCCCGGGCCCGCCCATGTCAGACCGCGGGCATCTACGGCCACCCACCCGCAGCGGGCGACCACCGCCAAGGCAAGGAGGTACATGCAGGCGCCCGCGCTCTGCATGTCGCCACCGCCGACGGCTGGCCCGAGATTCGCTCCCCGCCGCCCCTTCTCGTGCACGCCTCAGCGTCGCCCTCCCCCCTCCGCTGCGGGCTCCCCTGAAAACGACACACAGAAGCGCGCGGCCAGAGTCACAGTCTGAGGTCCAGGGAGCCATAGTCTGGGATGGATCTCGCCACCTTTACGGTCGGCAGCTGCGGCCACGGCGAAGGGGTTCCGCTGCCCCAAGGGTGGGCGGAATGCGCGAGGCGGAATGCGCGAGGCGGAATGCGCGGGTCGGAAGGCGCCCCTGCTCGAGCGGCCAATCCGCAGGACGGCAATCCGGGCGCTTTGGGATCTTCCGCGGCCCAACGCGGCGCCAGTGCACCTATCCATTCCCTTCAGAGGGCCGGCATCCCTCTTCGGAGCGCAGAAATCGCGCCCGGGGAGGAAAGCGCAGGTCGTGGGGGGAGGCGAGGCCGCGGTTGGTCATCGGCGAAGGAATGTCGTTGACAGGCAGCCTTACACGGATCCCAAGGTAAGGGTCCAAGGGGGGGAAGGGGATGGCTGCTCACCTGGTGCGGGGCCCACCGGCGCCGCTCCGCTCACGGGGTTTTTCGGGTTGGCGGCCAAGTCGCCGCGGGGCGTGCCCTGGGGGTGGGGCGGGGCACGTTGGGCGAATGCAGGGCCGCCCTCAACCGCCGAGGGCCATGCGCAATACGGGTGGCCTTCGCGTGGTTGATGCGCAAGATCGGCGCCCCCTGTACTGAAAGGCCGGCGGCGGCGCTAAGTACTGGGGGCCCGGGTGGGAGGGGGCTGGGGGCCGGGTGGCGACAGCGACGGTGAGGGAATTCGTTCAATTCCCGCCTTTGTGGCTGCGGGCGTTGGAGGGTTTGGGGGCTACGACATTCCACAGAGCGGCCGCGGCGGGCGAATCGCCGGACTGCGCGCTCGGCGCACCGGCGGGCGCCAGTACATGCTGTACAGCATGGGATATTATTTTGCTGAGCGGCGCATGGGCCTCGTACCTGGTACCCGGGGCCGGGTACCGCAGGGGCGGCCCTTCGAACGGGCGCCCGCGATTGTCCAACGATTGCGGCCGGGTCGATGGGAAAGCGTGAGGAAGGCACTCGTACCCCGGGGCCGCGTAATCCTACCTTTTTGGACATCACCCATCCACCCGGCATCCCCATTTTTGGCATCATCCGCACAGCTGTACAATCGATTGTACAGTTGTACGGTTGATGCTAAAAATGACATCACAACGTTGTAGTATCGCGTGCCCGACGCATCGGTGCGTCAACGCGCACGTCACTTGACGCATGCCCGGCAGCGCCATCTTCTGCATCATCTGTACAGTTGTACAATCAGAAGCCCGATGCCTGCGTGCCTGAACAGAAAAGGCAATTATCCGATGAGCCATGGAGGGACCAGGCTTCTGATTGTGCAGTTGGGCAGATGGCGCAAAGAATGGCGATGCCATGGCGATGTATAGAAATTGCCTGTACCACGTGAGGCATGCCAACTGTTGAAACCCTTTCATTTCTCATCTGATCGCTCTCTGCTCGTCATGCCACATTGTGGCCACAGTTCTCTGGGTGGATCGCTCACGTCCTGCGGCCAAAGACTTGTCTTCATTTCAAGAGACGTGATTTATTTCCTGGGACAGCCCAAGCAAGCCACCAGTGCGGAAGCTGGCCATCACTGCGGAAGCTACCAAATCTCTGCTTCGAACAACGCTTTTGGCTGCTATACAATGAAAAGTGATGATATTTTGGGAATAAAAAATTGCTTCCAAACTATCCTTTTGATAAAGCTTTGCGGGAAATGGCGATCAACGTGGCCTGCTTGCCAATTCCCTGGGCATTTGCCTATTTGGCCCGTGTGCCAATGTGCCACACCTAGGTACCTGTCACACAAAACAGCAGAGCAGTCACTGTGGAGGCGTATCCCATGGAGATGCACGTTACATGAAAGCAGCATGTCGTGGGTGCGCAGGTGCATTGCGCAGAGATGATCTCTGTGCAGTGTGGCAAAAGATTCGCAAAGGGCAACAACGCTCTGCGTGGTCTATCAAGTTCTGTCCAAGTAGCCTTTCAGGAAATTGGCACTATCAAGTACTGTAAAGTTTTGAAACTTGTATTAATTCACCCAAATAAAAAGATTCCAGCGACTGCACTGGCGAACACGCTCAGCAATCGAGGTCTCCGGCTGCGATATTCCTGTCATCACATTCGCGAGGGATGGTGTCAGCACCGTCAACATTGCCGCTGCGTTGCGGCGATTTTTTTTGTTGGTTTGTTTCCAGAATATTGCTTCATGAAGCGCATTGCATTTCAGCGTCCATGTGCCTCACCCGGCCCATCACAGGATATGTGTGCCACGGAGCGAGAGTGTGCAAGGCGAGGTAAACATTGCGGCAATGTGCAGCTGCTTCAAATCAAAACACCGCATGGCACAGAGGACGCAAGGCCAGGAGTACCAACTAGCACTTAAATTTGTTGTACTGCTACTTCGCAAGCATGAACTCGAGTGTATCATGGATCATTGCAGCCTCAACAGGCTGTAAGTTAAATCGGTCTGAGAGCATCGATTGATCCGTCTCGCCATCATGCAGACAGACAGAGGCTGCTTCCCGTCTTTGCGAACTCAATGCGCCATTTTCTTTCATGGATCTGCTTTCGCTGATGCATCATCTCCTCCACGGCGTCTGGCACGTTCCCACGCCACGCTGCAATCCCAGATCCAGCGATGTCACTGGAACTGCATCATGGCAGAACCAGCGTACACCCCCTTCGTCAAGGCAATGCGCATTGCCTGGCAAACGCCAGTTTCGCCATCTGGAGGGGCACTGTTCGTGCGTGCATACAGGCTCGCACCTCGCAAGGCTGCGACATCCGTGAAGTGCTTCGCTGTCAAGTGCGTCGCGCTCCTGATCTTCGCCATCACCACTCGCTCCTTGCTGCATCCAGAATGCATCCTTCTTCCCGGTTGTCGCGTGGTGCAGGTCGCAGTTCCGCGGGATGCATGTAGCGGCCATTGATTCGTCAGATTACTAATCTGATAGATGGCACTCGCCAAAGACTTTCCAAGGCACGTCTTCAAAACGCCTGTTTGAAGATTCTGCCACGAACTCGTGTTGTTGCATGCTTTGAGCAGGAACAAGTTGTATCGAGCCAGCTTGCAAGCGCGCTTGACGTTAACGCCATAAAACCCGATCTTATTTATGTTTTTGCGCACAAAGCAGTTTCAACAGTTTTAAGAGCAAACAGGCGTAAAATAATGTAAATACAGCCCCGTGTACAAATCGACAGTACATGCAGACTTAGGGAGTCCGGGAAGTGGGGGCCAGATGCATTGGAATGGGCAGAAACGCACTTTTGGTCGACGACGTCGTTACCCTTGCTGAAGGCGAGGTGGACACTATATTGTGTGTGTTTGAGGTGATGGAAAAGTGAACGTTGTATGCGACTTCATCATGTAACCTGGGAGTCCAAACGAGCCACAAAATAACCCCCTTCTCTGTGTTTGCATCTTTACATGTAAAAACGTTTACAATTACAAATGCAAAAACGTAAATGCAAGCAAAAAACTAAGCCTGCTTGCAAAGCCAATTGGATGTTTGGCGCGTGCGCCTCGCCAGTGGCGGGCATAGGCGCCTTAAATGGGAACGTGAAATCGCCCATTGTATTTGATTTTCCAAAACGGAAACCCAATGTTAAATTCGCTGTTTTCATTGGGCCATGTCACCCAATGACGAGATCGGGCCCAACAAAAGGTGACTGACTGGGTGCCACTACAACGTAGACTAGTCAGATTGACATGGACAGCCGCCCAGCGATGCTCAAAAGCGAAAAAGCACACTGACATATGCGCACAACACTAGCTAGTAGTTAGCAAGCATGAGAAGCTCATTTCTGGGCATAAGAGGACAAAGAGCGACACAGAGATGTTGGACAACACTAAAAGGTCATACAGAAATACTTTTGAAATATTGAAAAGTTGTTTGCACGCCTCAAGGACCTTGTAGAAAAGGCCCTACAGAAGTACTATAGAAATATGAGACGGACTTGGTGATGAAACATTAAAAGCCTAGAGGAAGCGCTGCAGAAACATTCTCAGAATGCAGCCCGAATGGATAAAAGATAGTTCAAAACATTATGCATGATATGCGAGTACGAGAAGTAAGAAAAAGTGGAGTAGATGCTACCAAAGTTTTGAGAAAATGCGGCGACTGTGGGGCCAGATGTGTGCAGCAGTTTGGGAGGCAATCTAAACTAGAATCCATGAAAAACAAGCTGAACGAGCTTAGCAGCTTGCTAAAATGCTTCATAACTATTCAATAAAGTGGACAATTTGGTTTTGGCGGGAATTGAACATAGCTTGATTATGTTTGGGCCTAGCAAGACGGGTATTTTGACCGTTTTAAGGTTCCATACACCATGTGCTGTAATTTCTGCTATAATTAACAACGTTCCTAATAGAAAAAATTGCATTAGAAACATGTCCTAGATCAGTACATAAGGGCACTGTACCGCACTAACCGGTACCCGGGGGTATCGACAACCCCCTACAGTAACCGGCCCAAGAGGGCTACGGTTACGATAGTGTAGGGGTTAGAGTGCTTAGACCGGCACTAGGGCGGTGGCCACCGGTACCTGGGGTACCCCCAGGTACCGGCGCTCGGGTGTGGCCCCAAGTACGTAGTACTTGGGGTCCGTGTTGGGTCCCGGCTTAATGGCCTTGAGCGCCCGCACCGCAGCTCTCTCACCCATTGCGCTACCGGCGCAGCATCTGGTTTCGAGGCCGGTTCATCGTTACCAGGGATTCCCAATCCATCATCTCGGATCGAGGCCCCAGTTTACTTGACCTTCCAGCCTATTGTCCCACCTTGGCGTGATCCCCACCTCTCCCTACGCCTATCACCCCCGAGGCCGGAGGCCGGGAGTCAGGCGTATATGACCCAGGACATGCGGGATCGCCTCCTCTCTTCGCTGAGTTCGCCATCAACAATGCGAAGCAAGAGGTACAGGTTTCTCCCCTTCTTTCTCAATTATGGGCGCCACCTCAGCCCCTTTTTCTCGTCGCTTCTCAAACAACGCCTCGCTGCCCTTCGCACAATGGCCGTGGTCCCGGCCGAACCGCCAAGGCTTGGGCTCGCCCACCTGCCAATCCCAGTGTGCCTGCCTTCCTCCAGGATCGGGCTCCGCGTTTCGCCGCACCAAGCGTGTTTGCAGAATGCCCAATAGCGCATGAAGTATTGTGTTGCGTGGTAGCGCACAACAGGGGGTGAGAGAGAGCTACCGGTGCGGGCGCTCAAAGGCCATTAAGCCGGGACCCAGCACCGGACCCCAAGTACTATGTACTTGGGGCCACACCCGAGCGCCGGTACCTGGGGGTACCCCAGGTACCGGTGGCCACCGCCCTAGTGCCGGTCTAAGCACTCTAACCCCTACACTATCGTAACCGTAGCCCTCTTGGGCCGGTTACTATAGGGGGTTGTCGATACCCCCGGGTACCGGTTAGTGCGGTACACACTGGGCAGATCTTCGCCGGAAAGCCGAGTCGTTTCAAGTGGGGGATCTGGTGCTTTTGTCCACCCAGAACCTCCACCTGAAACACCCCGGTACCAAGAAACTCTTGCCCAAGTGGCTGGGCCCATTTCGGATTCAGACCCGCATTAATCCCATTGCTTTCCGGCTAGATCTGCCTGTCGCCCTGCGCCGGTTGCACCCAGTATTCCACGTCTCCCTGCTTTGCCGGTACATCCAGGGCCATTCGGTGTTGGCTCCCCCCCCTCCTCTTGTCCTTTTGGATGAGGAGCTCGAGTACGAGGTCGAGGCCCTCCTTCAGAAGACCATTGTCCGCCGTGGCCGGACCAGTCAACCCTACTACTTGGTCAAATGGAAGGGTTATGACATGAGCCATAAATCCTGAGAGCCTCTCCGTAATCTCACCCACTGTGAGGAAGCGTTACAGCGCTTTGCGCTTCAGGCTCAGCAGGACCCTTCGCTCATTCGCCCTCCTAAGGAGGCATTTCAGCCGCCACTTCGGCGCCCTCCGTTGTCTTCGACCTAGCCCTTGGCTGGTCCACATGCTCCTGTTGAGCCTTTTCCTTCTGTGCCTTGTTTTGCAGCCCTCCTCTCCGGCTGGATGAGCCTGCTCCGCCTTCCCCGCTGGTCTCCGGGCCGGGGGACACTTGCGGGACGCTCGCGGGTTCACGCTCCTGATATGGCTGCCTCCACTGGATGCGTGTTCTTCCCCCTGTGGGGGTATTTTAAGGCCATTCTTTCCCCTTTTTCCTTGCCCTCCCCTGCTTGACCGCCCAGGGGTTTTCGGCACACCTTGGGTACTACTGCGGCCCCTATAGGGTGCCCGCGTGGCCTCCCATTGCTTGGTACGGGTCTCGAGGCACGCGGTGCCGGATTTTTCATGGACCATCCGAGGGGAGCTCGACTGGACATGTCACCCCCTTCCTAGTGCATTGCCCCTTGTTACGCCTCTTGCCCATTTTGGGCGGCTGGCGGGACCCCCTGGGTGCCTCTCCCACCCCGTTCTTACCGGGGTCTTGTATCTTCTGCCTGGCCGCTTCCCCGCCGGGAGTTCTCCGCGGTAACCTATCCTGCCGCGATGTCCGCATTCGGCATCCACGGCCCCCCCATTTGATTATATTATATTGTTGCGGGGGCGCTCCCCTTCGCTGCCACATCCCACTGTATCCCTGGGATTTTCTCGTGGTCCTCCATCTTCGTTCCGCCTCACCTCCTCGAGGCGTTCGTCGCCCCCGCCTCTCCCTTCGTCCCCCGTCCATTCGGCGGGCTCAAGACGTTTCCCCTCCCACCGTACCCCCCGGCGGGCTTGCGGGTCCGTCGACTACGGGGGGTGGGGAGTGATGTACCGACTAACCGGCCCTAAAATGATACTTACAGTAACCGGCCCAAGAGGGCTACGGTTACGATAGTGTAGGGGTTAGAGTGCTAGACCGGCACTAGGGCGGTGGCCACCGGTACCTGGGGTACCCCCAGGTACCGGCGCTCGGGTGTGGCCCCAAGTACGTAGTACTTGGGGTCCGGTGCTGGGTCCCGGCTTAATGGCCTTCGAGCGCCCGCACCGGCAGCTCTCTCTCACCCCCTGTTGCGCGCTACCGCGCAACAGGCACAATAGTTTAGGAGGTTGATTTCATCGTATATGGATGTATTAATCCTTAGAAGATGGGCCTTCGAGCGTTGGGGGAAGTCCAATAATATAGGCTTGAGTTTGGAGAAACAAGGCATCATAAGAACTTGAAGAGCTTGATACGATACTAAAGAAAATCTGTTGTCCGTCATCGAGCTTGTCGAGGGGTTGATAATATTATAGGCTATTTGAGGTACATAAGAAAATTACCCAATTTTCCTGAGCCCAATTGATTGATAATTGTATTGCCCAATTGGACACAGAACTAGAGTTTGTATATTAGTTATTGAGATCCGATATGCAACCATTTTGAATAGAAATAGCTTAGAGGGATCTGGAATATGTTTTGGGTGGCTGAAAGGTCAGTGGGTCACACTGGTGAAATGTGACATATCCAGGGAGCAAGCGAAAACTATATTTGGATATATTGATACATACTATACATGGTGTTGTAGAGTGATATATTTGTCATTGGCTTGATAGGTCGCCATAAAACACAGATCATCCCGAGCTAGCTCCTTGGAGTCTAGCCACGTACCACAAGTATGTGCAAAATGTAGCGAGTTGTTTAACCCATCGTGAGAGTGCTCTCACATTAGTATGCAATATAGATGGGTCCATCAGGAATGGGAATTAAAATATAATGGGAATGAAACTGGAATGGGAATTAACCAAAACCAATTCCCTTTCCTTGAAACAAGCCCCATTGCCCAGCAAAAACAAATAAAAATACTGTCATAGAATGGCCAAAGAATAGCCAAAGAAAGGCCAAAAAATGGAATCTGGAATAGTAACTAGAGGGGGTGCCAAGCTGGCACTGCCAAGTATTCTACAAAACATTGGTGCCTGGCTGCAGGTGTGTGTTATGCACACTGGCCTGATGTGGGGGACGCTCTACTAATGGTCTCTTGGTTTGGGGGACGCCCTGCCCAAGATACAATAGTTCTCTAACCAGAATGTATTGTTATATGATATGGGAGTAGGTTGGGGTGGTCCCGCCTAGGTCCCCATAAGGACCTAAGTGCCCAGCGAGGTGGGTCCATGGCTCAAAGAGGGCAGGAGCCCCACACCCACAATCTTGTTATATCATTTGGTTTTGAAGGCACTTGGGGGTGGCTCACCTGCTTCAACTGAGCGCAAAGGCAAGGAAAACGAAAGAGGACTCCTTCCCCGACTTCTTCCTCCTCTGTGGAGGCTGAGAAATCCGAGAATGCAGCCCGAGAGGACCAGACCGTGGAAATGGTCGGATCCACACCCCAAGATAGGGCAATGGCGGTGGGCGCTGGTGATAAGGAAGTAGCCCGAGAGAGCCAAGTTGCGGAAGGAGCAGCCTGTGAGGACACAACAGAGGCCTCGACTAGCCATGCACAAGTTGAAGAGTAGGACCAGCCCATGGTGGAAGCAGGGGAAACCCCCCATCGAAGCATCGGCGGAGCCAGAAACAATGCCAATTTTTCTTCAAGCCCTAGGAATAATGGAACTCCTATAAAAGGTGGCGGAGTCGGCAGCCACCAAAGCTCAACAAGCCCGCAATCAGGACGCAGTGGCTCGGATCGTGAGGTTGAAGATTGTTGCTGCCTCCGCGTAGAAAGAGGCTCATTGGCATGAAGTGGCCTTGAAAAAGGCCAAGGAGCAAAGCTAAGAGGCCGATGCTGCTCGGGCCTCTACGGAGGAGCAGGTGGTCACATTTAGTGACTGTTTGTTAAAAGGAGCACACGCACAGGGCGGAGGAGCAGATTGCACAGCAATCCAAGCAGCCCGAGAGGGCCACCAGTTCGACAGAACTGAAGATGCCGACGATTCCAAAAGTGGCAGGGGAGTGGAAGATGGTTGGCCAGTCCGGGTCGAAGAGAAAGAGTTTTTGCTAGGTAAGATCTACGAGCAACTTGAGAGAGGCATATTAGCAGACCCACTGACCAAGATCGCAGACTCACTGGCCAAAATCGCAGGCCCGCTGGCCAACATCGCAGGCCCATCAGCATGGACATCTGAACTTCAGGCTAGATCACAGGTGCATGCCAAAACACCTAGTGACGCTGAGCAGTCCAACAGGGATTCGCTGATGAAAAGCGCCCGCAGGGTGTGCGAACCAAGCCCCAGCAGGCTAGGAGGCCCCACATGGAATCTGCGCAGGCCGGCGTTGCCGGAATGGGGTCCGGAGGAGAGCACTTGAGTATTGGAATTCGAGCCGGATCCCGTAGAGCATTACAGCAGGCTACAAAGATGCTGAGCCATATGGACTAAGTTCTATACAGAATGGCTCAGTGACCTGGATGAAGGCTGGAAGATGGCCTCTGAAATGTTTGGTATGTGCCTGACCACTGCGCAATTGGTGAAGATTTAGCGGAGGTACGGCCATAGCATAGTGGACCAAATTACCAAGGAAGACCCCAATTGGCCAGAAAAAATGGCCTTTGCACTCAAACACATACCTGAGCCCTGGGATCTTAGTGAAGGCAACCCAGAGAGGCCTGTTCCAAATGACCATCACCAACGATGGGAGGAAATTTTGGAAGTTCCTTTTTCGTCATGTGCCTCCCCATTATGAGGGGATGATACATAAAGCATGTGGGTGTGGGGTTCCTACCCTCTTTGAGCTATGGACCCACCTCGCTGGGCATCTAAGTCCTTACGGGGACCTAGGCGGGACCACCTCTCCTACTCCCGTATCTTAATACCTAGAGCGGTTACTATGGGTTGAGGATAGTTATCTTGGGCAGGGCATCCCCCACACCAAGGGCCATTAATAGGGCGTCCCCCACATCAGGCCGGTGCACGTAACATTCGTCCCCCTCAAGGAGTGGGGCGTCCTTGTGATGAGAACCTCGTCTCGATGTGTGGATACGGGAGCAGAAACATTATATGTGTACACAACAACTGGCTATGCGATTTGCCACATGCCCAGTTGGCATGGTAACAAGACAATTGTGGTGAAGAGAAAGAGTGGTTGTTTTACATGACCTGCCGGCCTTTGACAACCCTCATTAAAACTCTTCAGTCAGCACAGAGGCTGGAATGTTTCTAACCTTCCGGCCTGTGTCTGTCAAGGGAAAAACATGGGAAACATGCAGGTCACCCTGCACGTCCCCGACCCCGATACATGCGGCCACCCGCTGCCCAACCATGACCACCCCAAGACTGCGAAGGACCTCGTCCTCGCCCACGTGCACAAACTGGCTCTCGAGGGGTTTGGATCAGCGGCTGCTCGGTGGCCAGGCGTTCCCCGTTCAGAATAGCTGCAGACATCGCATTCATGTGTCTGAACAGCGTACGCGAATGGGGCCCTGTATATCCAGTCTGCTTCTGTGCCCACTTCAGCAAGACCTATCAAAGGTATAATCACACATGAGCTCATTTCAGCGTGTACTTTTCGTACTGTGGTCAGTTGACACATGCACAGTAGGACTTGTTCCATTTTCAAATGCTTGAACCAGTTCTTGTGCTTTTGCAACTGCTTTTGCTGATTCCCAACTATTATGCTCATGTCCATATCCCAGCATTTGACGAGGTACTCTACCGAGTTTTGGCGCCTTCCGTGCTTTTTAATTCGCTTATCTAAAATGCGTTCAACTTCATATTCCAGTTCTCCTTCGATTTTGATAGGAATTGGGGGTGGTTGTACTCTGCCACTTGCCTTATACGGCTTAATCTTTGATACATAAAATACTGGATGTATCTTATGCATGCTTTCCGGAAGTTCCAGTCGATATGCGACAGGACCTATCCGATCGAGGATGGTGAAGGGCCCAATCCACCTCGGTAATAGTTTTCGAGTTCCAGGGTGCTTGAGGGTGATATGCTGTGTTGAAAGGAGGATGTCATCTCCTTTGTTAAAAGACGCATCCCTCCGATGGCGGTCAGCATGCTTTGACTGCCTATCTCATGCTTTTTCTAAGCACGCCCTGGCCTCTTTCAACGCTGATTGGACACGGTGATCAAATCGTGTCACAGCTGGTAGTCCCTCCATGAGGGGTGTACCAGTATGCCTTAAGTAAGGCTGTTGTGCCCTATCAATGGCCACTGCCAAGCCACGGGCATTCGGATTGTCATAGCCCTTCAAAGGCTTTCGAATTTGTACCCCAAGAGCTAAGGGACTCTTTGGGTGTCGACCGTAGTTCAAATAGAACGGGGTCTCTTGGGTGGAACTGTTTTTCGAGTTGTTCATTGCAAACTCGGCCATCATGGCCATGATGGCTAACAGTTCATCCCACGTGTCATGGTCAGAACGCATATAGCTGCGTAAGTAATCCTCCAGAATCCAATTCATGACTTTGGTCTGGCCATCCGTTTGTGGATGGTACGCAGTACTCATATTGAGCTGAATTTTCCACCTCTCGGCCAGGTACCGGTAAAACCTGGAAGTGAACCGAACGTCTCTGTCGGACATTATCTGAGAGGGGAGACCGTGGTGCCTTATCACATTCTGCACCAACAGGTCGGCTGCTCCTTCTGCAGGGAGCTCAATGGTCGTGGCTGCGAGGCGGACCATTTTTGTCAGTCCATTGCCGAACACGATGATAGCATCATGACCTCCCTTAGTTTTTGGTAGTTTAGTAATGAAGTCCATGGACAGTTCAGTCCAAGGCTCCTCAAGAATGCCCAAAGGCTGTAATAAGCCTGGGGTTTTCTGACGAGAATACTTAGCCTATTGACAAACCAGGCAAGTATCAACATGTAGTTGTATTTCTCGTCGCATTTCTGGCCACCAGTAATACCGCTGTGTCAAGTCCAGGGTTTTGGCCTGACCAAAGTGTCCTACACTTGGATGGTCATGCGCCAACTGGCAGATCTCAGTCCGCAGACTGGCAGGTATATATACCTGTTTGCCTCGCAGCCATAATCCGTCTGTACAGCACACTTCTTGCTGCTGTTTTATAGACTCAAGCTGGGGATCTTGGCTATAAGCCTGACGGATCCTGGAGGCAAGGTTGTCTGCCTCTACCATCTCTTTCGTCTTTTTCTTATCTCCCCGCTTGTGCATTACTCTTAAGCCACATACAATCAGTTGACTTTTCCTCCTGGCCTCCTGCTCGTCAGGCGATGGAGGAATACGAGAGAGTGGGCCAGCCACATTCTTTCGCCCTGGGCGATATTCCCAGTCAAAGTCAAGCTGTTGTAAAATTTCTGACCACCTGGCCTGTCTTCGGCTCAGTTGTAGTTGTGACTTAAGGTAAGTTAACGGACAATGGTCCATTACCAGTTTGAAGTGTGTACCCTCCAGGTAACACCTCCACAACTGGACAGCGTGAACCGAAACGAGTGCCTCTTGGTCCGTCATGCTATAGTTCAACTCCGCTGGGAGGAACTTTCTACTGGCATAGCAGATTGGATAATTATCCTACATCAAGACTACTCCCACAGCAGTTTGAGATGCGTCTGCTATGACCTCAAAGGGTCTCTCAGGGTCTGGCAACTTGAGCAATGGAGCTGTGGTCAAACACTCCTTTATATGCTCAAATGTCTCTTGACATTTTCTCGTCCATTCCCACTTGCCATTCTGTTTGGTCAAGTCTATCAAGGGAGTGGCCATTTTCGAATAGCCCTGTATGAGCTTTCAAAAATAGTTTGCCAGCCTGAGGAACTATTGTATGTGCTTCACGCACTGTGGGACAGGCCAGTTCTTCACCTTCTCAATCCCTTCAGGATCTGGGCGGATGCCCTCTTGAGACACAATATGTCCCAAATAGAAGATTTCCTCCTTGTTGAACTGACACTTGTGCATGCGACAATACAATTTCTGTTGTCGTAACACTTCTAACACCTAGCAAAGGTGTTTAATATGTTCCTCAGCAGTTTGGCTAAACACTAAGATGTCGTCCAGATATACCAAGACGTGTTTGCCAATTTGTTCACCAAATATATGGTGCATCGTCTGTTGGAATATCGCAGGGGCATTAGCAAGTCCAAAATGAAGTACCTCGAACTCATATAAGCCCAACGGCATAACAAAAGCCATTTTGGCACAATCTGCCTTATCGATTCGAAGTTGATAGTACCCTTGCTGCAAGTCGATAGCCGAGAAAATCTTGGCCCCTTGCAGTTGATCCAAAAGGGTGTCTATCTGAGGAATTGGCCACTTGTTTTTGATAGTGGCTTTGTTCACTGCTCGATAATCGATACACATCCGGAGGCTGCCATTTGGCTTTGGTACGAAGAGTACCGGGGCCCCAAATGGACTGCTGCTCTCCGTGATCGGACCTTTTCTCAACAGGTAATCCACCTGGGATCTGATCTCGTCCATTTCTTTTGGACTATACCGGAAGGCTGGTCGCTTTACCAGTTTAGTTCCCTCTTCAAGTGGAATGGTCAAAGCCACTCCCCGATCTAGGGGAAGGCCAGCAGGGAGTTCATCAGGAAAATAATCCTTATACTCCTCCAAGAGGGATGTAATGTGTGTTGGGTTTACCGCATGGGATGTGGTCTGTCGACCTGAAGTGGCCGAAGGGCCTGGTGCGTCCCCCTCAGGGAGATCGCCGACCCGGCAAACCAAAACCAAACGGAGAGGAGAACCCCACTGGTAGGCACGCCGAGCATATCCCAAGGAACACAAACGACCCAACCAGCAAGCCGGCGAAGGGGGATCCGGAGGGACCCGTGGAGAACTGCGAAGGGTAAATTCACGACCACGGGAAACCACACGGATGTGGCCCTAACGATAATCAATGACACCTGCGTGCTCATAGAGCCAATTGCCGCCCAGAATAATGTCATAATCGTCAGAGAGGTCAATGACCACATAGCAAACGGTATCCTTGTAACCTTGAATGGTTAAGGGGACATCTACCACTCCCAAAGAAGGAAAGGAGGATCCGTCCACAAGGAGGACTTCAGCCTCTGACGGAGAAGACTCCACATGTGGGGGTGTGGAAAACTCCGTGGGATCCACAATACGACGAGTAGCTCACGCCAGTCGCTGTAGGCGATGCAGGCGACGAAGCTGTCAATTGGATGTGGATTTCGGATGCTTAGGCATCAAGCCTAACCAACGGCAATAGGTCGGATTGATATAGGCAGTGCCAGTCGCCCCCATGTCAAAGAGGATGGACGTTGGTTGATGCCCAACCTGACCAGTAAAGGTTAGACAAGGATGGTCTTGAGAGACCTCTCGAATGCAGTATCCCGCTGCCCCCTCAGGGGGTTGATAATATACATTGATGGGCTAGGGGATGCCAGGCGTCTCCTGGCGGCCTGAACAATCCATGTCCGGTTGTGTGAATAGCCGGGTACCCTTTGGGTAACGGATGAGGGTGCGCAGCTGGCGCGGCCTGGGATTGTCAGTAAAAGCCCGCCAAGTGGGTAAAAGGATGCATGCTCCCATGTGCTAGGGAGCCTTTGCTCTTTCAGCAAAGTAATGATCTAAGAATGGTACAACATTCTTGAAAGGTGGATTAATCCACACGAATTCATGAGATAATGGTTTCGTTAAGAAACTGCTATCTCGTGAACAATATCGCGCACAGAGTGCGTTGTCCCCATGGGGGTTAGCACACACATCCAGTGTAAATTGGTGGGCAACCAAGGATTGAATGTGATTGAAATGCACAGGTTTTAATATGCGATCAGAATGATCCATATCACTGTGCTGGCCCTTCCGGGTTGCATCACACTATGCATGCGTATGATGAGTTTGCATCGTACGATTTACAACAGTGTGCAAAGTGTTCAGTTTAGGAACTGGAACCACTGGTGCCACATTCATTCGCACATTCACTGGGGCGCTGTGCAATTTCGCACTGTTCACATTATATTTGCGTGCTGCCAAATAGAGCGCATGTGAAACTGTGTATGAGGATCTCGCTTGTCGGACGGGGCATACCGGCATGTGGGGCAGCTTTCCCCTTTCCGGACAGCCACCGCTGGAGAGGTGGTCCGCTGTGTAGGGCTGAAAGCATCTAAAGCAGCGCCCTGCACGTTTCAGCACCTCCACCATAGTATTGCGTAACTGCGACCTATCGGTGACCATCCTCCCTTCCATAGGATCGCGTATGTCGGCCAGCGGCTCATAAACGCGATCACCTTGGGCCTGCGAGTCATTAGCATGAGAATTGTTATAAACCACTCCCCCTCGACCTTTTGGCCTATTATTCAAAACGGGCTTTCCCCGATTGTCCACTTTCAATGCGTGGTGCTTTTGAATAATCCGATTAGGGGGAAGGCGGTTACTCGCACTTGGTTTACCATTTTGGCCTTCATTTCGATGAGCACCATATGCCTTATATTCCTGGTTATATGTGGGACCGACTTTATACAAATGAGCCCTCAGGCTGGTGTATGTGGTCCACTGCTCGTCATATTTGTTCAGTATACATTTTCTTTTTATATCTGGACGGAGTCCAGTATGCAATGCATGCAACTTGGAAAAGTCATCAAGTTCATTTTCACACTTGAGAAACATTTGTTTCAAGAGCTGCATGTATTTGATTGTGTCGGGACCCGAGGTCCCTGCCTTTGTAAAGGCTGCAATTTCAGACCTTATGTCAAAGTCTGAACATTTATGATCATAAAATGTCTCCATACCATATTTGAACTGTTCCCATGACAGTTGGAATTCTGGCTGCGAGAGCACTTCTACATCAATTGTAACCCCCTACAAGTATCCTAGTTGGGCAAGCAGGCCATGTTTCACTGACTCTTCAAGAGTATTCAGTGCGATCCAACCCCATTGAGATCGGAATGCGACAGTGGTTTTGAAATACATGATAATTTCTTGTAACCACTTAGTCAAGGCTTGCTTATCCTCATTCCACTTTGGGGGCTTCATGCCTTGAGTATTCATCTTAGGCATGCTCACCTGAGCTTCCCTTTCGGGATGTAAATATACAGGGGCGAAGGGCACTCCCTAGCCACCATCAAGTACCCCTGGCCCACGTATCTGGGCCCCATGGGATCGTAATCGGCTGGCGGCGGTGGTGGCCCTTCTATGGCCCTTGGCAGCTCTTCAGCTACTGCGGCATATTGTTCCTGATGCTGTGGCTTAGGTGCCTGCATGTAGCTTGGGGGGTGCCCATACACTCTCTCGAACTCCCCCGACTTCAACGGATGGGAGGATTCTCCATAGGATTGTGATGGGACCACCTGCTGCCTTGGGGCGATGACCGCCTGTTGTACCCTTTCGGGTTGATATACCCTTTTGGGCTGTTGATACTGAGGAGCCACTGGTGGCTGCTGGTACTGGGGAGCTTGGTAGGCCGCCGGCTCTTGAGCAAAGGGAGACATCTCCTGCAGCCTCTGAATTTTCTGCTGCATAGTCAGCAGCGGAGGCTGCTCTCCCCGTGGCCCAGACTGACCCATTGTAAAGGGTATTGCCGGTTGTCTTGGCGCCCATCCTGGCTGAGCCACTGGACGAACCGGTGCTGAGGGGCCAGCCTACATTGTAGGCCCAACCTGTACCCTTACAGATTCCTCCTCTGGAACCCGCCGACCAGTGCGCTGTACGGCCTGCCACTCAGTAGCCGCCGCTTGGCTCTCCGGCACATAGATGCCCAGCGCTGTCTGCTGCGCATCGAACAACCCGCGCAGCTTGGCGGGGATGCGCTGCAGTGCATCTACTGGGACCTCTACCCGGTATGGGGCCCGACCGCCATTTGGATGGTAGTACCCTTTGTAGTACACACCACCGAATGGGTCGTGAAACGTCCCCAGTGTGTCCCAAAACCCATGGGCATCTTGTATCACAGGGGCATGCACCATGGGAGTGGGTCTCCTGGGCATTTCACGTGGCATTTGAGGTCAGCCTTGCTCCTTTTCGAGCTGCTGTGATCGGCACTGCTGGTATCCTGGACCAGGCTTCCCAGGCAAATACTTGATGCCACTGGGTTCCTGTCCAGAACTGCTCTCTCCAGGGGGGGTTCCCTTGGCCTGTTGGCCTGCTCGTCGAGACTCCTGAAACTGCAAGAACTCGGCATAATCCTCTTCCCCCATTACGGCCAGCAGCCGGGCAGTCTTATCAGCTCTTGCCCTTGCCTTTTCCAAGGCTGTCTCCTGCATTTTCACAGCAGCATAAACCTCCTTCCTCTCTCGAGGAATGGGTTCAGCCGGCTCCCCTGCTGAACCGAGATACACAACTTCGTCATTACCAGCATAATCACCAAGTTTTGCATGTGTACGCAAGTGTGTGTGCTCAACAGGATTATTGGGAGACACTGCATCGGCAATGTTACCTGGAACTATTCTCTGAGTCCCTTGAGGTTCCTCCCTTGCCTTTTTAGGCTGTTTCTTGGCCTTTTCAGGCTGCACTTTTGCCTTTCCAGGCTGCTTCTTCTCCTTGGAAGATGTTGCCTCCTTGGGGATGCTGGTCTCCTCAACTGGAGGCGGTGCCTTTCCAGGCTGTGGAGGGGCGAATCGAGCGGCGTGGGTTACCCCACTATCGCTTCCACTCGACTCATCAGCCCATCTGGCCGTCTGCCGTGGCTGGGCCCTCTCAAGCTCAGCAAAAGCTTCCGCTTGCTGGGCCGGATCCAGCTCATCAACCACCGGCTTAGCCTCAAGGCGCTGTGCCTTTTGGCTGCCTCCTGCAGCAAAAAACTGCCTGATCTTAGCCTTGCGCTGGCGTTTATGAGCTCGCTTACGCTCATATTTTTTGGGATTCAACTGTCTTTCCCGCTCACGCTGCATAGCTCTCAGCTCTCTGTGCTGGCTGGATTTTTGAGCCTTTTGCTCATCCAATCTCTTTGCCCGGGAGAACCGATCTCGGTTACGAATACGCCGTCTCTCTTTTTCCATTCTATGCACTTGCGCCTGGATCGACATATCGCCCAGTAACGGAGAAGCGCATGACGAGAACGATAATTCCGAGATCTCTTCCCACCGTTCGTGGGGATCATTGGGGTCCGGTCTTTCCGGACTTCCCTCGCTCAAGTCCCAAGGCTCGGGGATATGTCTGAGTGCAAAGGCCATTTTTCCGGCCAATTTGGGTCCTCTCTGGCAATCTGATCTGCCATTCCAGGACCATACCACCGCTGGATCCTTATCAGTCTCGTGGTGGTTAACCTTTCCCCGAACCGTTCAGCGGCCATTTGCCAGCCCTCATCCAACTCGTCCACAAGATCACTGTGGAACTTAGTCCACATAGCACGGCATGGTGGCTGCCGGCTGTATGGAGTACCAGTGTCCAGAATGAATTCCAGCACCCTGGCGCTCTCTCCCGGTCCCCACTCCGGTAATGCGGGTCTCCGGGGGCTCCACTCACGACCTTTCGGCCTTTCCGGACTAGGTCCACATACAGCACGAGCGCTTTCTGTGAGCGACTCATCGCTACTTTGCTCTGGTTCACTAGGTGTCCTTATGTGCACCTGTGATCTGACCCGTGGTTCCTGGGTCCTGAACTTTCGGCCTTCGATCTCGTCCACTTGCCTAACGGGTTGGACCTTCCGGCCTTTATGCGAGTCTGTCCGAGCTTTCGGCACCGTCTCACCTGGCGACGGGCTCTTCCGCTTTGGTTGCTGTTTGCCAACCGTCTTCCAATCGCCCTCCGCTTCTGTAATCATCGGCATTTGCGGCTCAGATGAACCAGTGCCCCTTTCGGGCTGTCTCGCTTGCTGAGCGACCTTCTCTTCTGCCTCGCGTGCCCGCAGCTGCTGCTTTAGCAGGCGATCGCTCAACTGGGCGACATATTGTTCAGCGGAGGTCTTGGCCTCCTCGGCTTGGCGGCTCTGTTTTTTCGCCTTCCTCATTGCCACCTCGTTCCTTCGGGCTTCTTTTTGAGCCGCCGCCGCTGCAATTTCCAAGGAGGCGATCTTCTCGGCGGTCTCTTCATCCCGCTTCTCTCTCTCCTGCTTGGCCGCAGCGGCTGCCATTTGCTCCAAGAGCTCCATGATGCTAGGCGCCTTCAGTAGGGCCGCCACCGTGCCCGGCTCTGGCGCCTCTTCTTCTTGGGCTTCCTCTCCTGGAGCTTCCTCCGCCTCGGCATCGGCTGGTCGCTACCTTCCGGCTCAGCTCGACCTGACGATGGGCCGGCAATGTCCTTCCAGACTTCTTTTTGTTCCTGCCCATTCCGGGCTGTAACATCCTCACCGACCGAACTGGTCGGCGTCCCCTTCCGGGGTGTATCTTCCTCGCCCGAATATTCAGGCATGCCCTTCCGGGCTTCTGGATCCGTCTCCTCAGCCTCCATGGAGGAGGCCGGGGAAGGGGCCCGGTGCTCTTGGCTCACTCGCCCGCCAGACGAAAGCGTGGCAGCCACCCCCAGGTGGCTCCGAAACCAATGATACGTAAAGTGTGTGGGTGTGGGGTCCTTGCCCTCTTTGAGCCGCGGACCCGCCTCGCCGGGCACCTAGGTCCTTATGGGGACCTAGGCGGGACCACCCCTCCTACTCCCGTATCCTAATAAGGATAATGGTTACCATGGGATAAGGAATAGTAAGCATATCTTGGGCAGGGCGTCCCCCACACCAAGGGCCATTAGTAGGGCGTCCCCCACATCAGGCCGGTGTGCGTAACACGCTGTGTGGCATTTGTCAGTTCGCCACCCACTGCGATTCCCGCAGGTTGGCTAGGCCCCACGGCGTTGCTTGCCCTTGGGCCCCGGCCCCAAAATGCATCATAATCCTCCTCGGAGCTGGTGTCAAACGTCTTGTTCCCTGTGCGCTTCACCCTCTGCTTCTCCCTCGGCTTGCGCACGGTCCGTTGTCTAGGATGGGGCGGCAGGAATGCTTGCTCCGATACCTCTGACCACCCAATGTCCTTTGCAAATTTAAGACACAACTCCAGCAGCTCAGCCGACATGTCATCCATCACGGCATCCACCAACACGAACTTGCCCCTGATGGGATCCAGTACCCTTATGTAGGCCCCCAGGGTAGCCTTCCACGCGTACACTGCACACACAATATGCAACTCATCAGCAGTACTTCTGACATTTTATATGTATTTGAATATGTGAATGACACCACAGTGAGAAACAATACACAATACCAACAACACCATCACTAAGTGATTAGCAACGATTGCTTACCGGCATGGTCCATCGTAGCCAAAAAGGCTATTTGCCAGGCCCATGTGGAGTTGCTGAGTGCATCTGCTAGCTTGCAGAGCATACCACTGCAGAATGGCACCAACCCAATGTATGGCCCCTTATTATCCACGCCGCCAATTTTGTAAAGGAAGCGCCGGAGGTGCATCAGCTTGGTCAGAGCCTTGGAGCCTGTGGGGTATGCCTCCACCTCAAGCCTCTTACAGCACCTCTTGATAGATGGCCAAATTGGGAGGAGGGCCTCCAGGTAGCCCCATTGTGTAATCTCGATGAGATTATCGTAATCGGGGTGCAGCCCCAACCATCTGTCGATGGCCTTCCTCAGGCGCACAGCCCATTGCAACATAAAAAATGTACTATTATATCAAGTTTCCACAGACCTGACTAGTTGGAGTACCCTCCGCAGGTTGGGCCTTCTGCCACCTTCACCCGACTCATCGGAAGGCACCTCTGATGCAGACACCTTCTCCTCATCATTAGAAACCACGTTATTACCCTCCCTTATTATTTCCACTTGCAGCCTTCGCAGCTCAGTTGTGGCTTTCGCGCTAGCACGCATGTGGTTCACTAGCGCGGAGACCCTGCCATTGTAAGGACACATGCACACTGCTAATAAAACAATTCCTAAGCAGCAACAACTACAATAGTTGTAGCACATATGAATAACCACCAACATGCATGCACACACAGTAACATTATTCCCACTCGCAGCCTGCACCGCTCAGCTGTGTCTTTCACACTGGCAATACAGATGTGGCCTTACAATGTTAGGGCCTCCTCACTAGCCAACCACATGCGTGCCAGCCTAGCATGCATGTGGCTGACCAGCAAGGAGACCCTGCCATCGTAGAGACACATGCATACTATTGATGACCAATTCCTAAGAAACAGTAGCTGTAGCAATTGCAGCACACACAAATAACCACCAACATATATGCACATACAACAACACACACAACAAGACATACCAACATCATAACTTACCTGTCTATTGCACTGCAGAGCTTTTGTCAACCTTCAGTATGGCCGGCATGGATGCATAGGTTGGTCAAGCCATGGGTTACAACGTTGTGGAGCATGTGGTAGGCACAGCGTGACCAATCTGCGAGGCCGCCTCTGGGTTGCTCCCCAACCTCATGTGCCATTAGCTGCCCCCTAATAGCTTGCCTGACGTTGCTCCTAGCGTCCGTGACAAAGGACAACCACCAAGCGGTCATCCTATACTTCTCCAGCTCCTTGCAGGCTAGGTCCACCACCACTGTATACACAAACAGGTTGTGGCAAGCAACAAAAGCGAATATCACAAATAACAAAGCACTTGACCAGATAGTAGTTGGGCAGTCACTGTTGCTCATTCACCCCATCATCCCATACTTCTCCAGCTCCTTCTGGGCCAGGTCCACTACCACTGCATGCACAAAGTGCTTGCAATAAGCAACAAAGGCGAATATCACAAATAACAAAGCACTTAACCAGATAGTAGTTGGGTAGTCACTGCTGCCCATTCGCTGCACAATCTCTCACCTTCAGCCGTGATGCTCTCCGCATCCACAGGCACCGACCCTATGCACATGTTCCGCAGCCGCCACTGGCGGTTGGCATGGCCGTCATGCTGGTGTGTCTCCTCCACTCAGTGCATGGTCATTAAAAAATACTCCCGCCACATGCGGGAGCACCAAAGATCGCAGGTGAATGCCGGCCGCACCTTATTCCACTCCTCCATCCCCCACAGCTTTTGCACTGCCTGACAGTGCATGGATGCCACCTGCGATAACAACAAAGATACTATTTTCAGGCTAACAACCAACACAATTATGTGCTGCAGACTATACCACATGGACACCGTGGGACAGCACAACATATTGCACACAATGCATGTGACGATGTGGTAACAGCCGACCTCGTTGGTGATGGCCTTCCGGCTAAAGGAGGGGTAGTGGCCTTTGAGTGCCTTGCACATGCGGCGGAAGTTTGGAGACTCAACAACGGATAGCTGAATGCTATCCACTGCAATCGAACGGGTGATCACTGACCGCATTTGCTGCCATGGGGCAGTTCTTGTGGCAAAGGCCTGTCGCTCTATGTACCATACCACTCCCACCTTGCGGCCCTCCTCAACCGTTTGCAAAAGAAACTCAGCCATAGGAAAAATGACACTATATGCCCGCACTTTGTCTGGCAGCTCCATGGCAATAGACAGCATCCGTCACGTGAGCTTATGGTGCCCCATATGCTTTTCCACAATCGAGAAGGATGACAACTTGAAGGAAATCCCTTTGCCACATATGCGGCAAATAATCTTGTTGTGGTCGTCTTCCTTCCCCGTAACGCTGTCGTATCTCACAAGGATGCCAAGCCGCCCCTCCTCTTCCACATACAATGGCTTCACCCACTAGCTGCCACTCTGCCCGGGCCCCAACGGTGGGGCCACACACCTATTGCAGCCAGAGGCGACCCCCACCCCACCCCCTCCCTCCGTTCGGGCCCGCTTTGCCCTTGAGGGTGCATTCCCGCCCTCGCTGCCGGCCGTGCACTTCACCCCGCTTCTAGAGGCGGCACGCGATGCCGTCAACGGGCCCCCAGGTGTCGCCACCAGCATAGATGCAACCCCCACCCTGCCGCTCACTGACGTGTCCTCGGGATCCCCGGCCGGCGACAGCCTTTCAGATGCCCCAACAACTAGCGGCTGTTGTAGGTTCAGAGCCCCAACCGCGCTGGGTTCCGGATCTGTGTCCCCCGGGTCCCCTGTCACCATATGCGCAAAGTCAAATAGGTCCAAGAGCGGGGCGCTGCTGCCAACGGACGCCCCCTAGCCTTCCCCCCCTGCCGCTGCCACGGCCGTCTCCGCATGGCCGGATCCCTCACCTTGGGGGGTGGGGGACCGCCTTTCCGGGCGCCCTTCTGTCTGGCCCCGGGCATCCCCTGCCTGAGGCTGTGGGGGGCTGCCTTGGTGATGTCGGGTTGGGGGCCGGGACTCCCCAGCCTTCAAAAACTGCCGCTGCTGCGTTTGCTTGGTCTTGCCACTCATCGCAACAAGCACGCAACTGCGCTACACGGGGCAGGGGTATCACGTTTGTGGACCGTGGGGCGCACGGCCCACGCATCTAATCTGGTTGCTGCATTCTTATTGGTCCACGCATGAATTTGATGTTGGTATGAACTGTGGAACGGCCTTCGGAACGGTTTCTAGGATGGCCTGGGACGGCCTTCGGAACGGCCTGGAACGGACTTTGGACCAGTCTGGAACAGAGTTTGGACAGGCCTTGGGCAATACAAGAATGGACTCCTAGGTGGGTTGTACTGCCCTGGAACGGAATTGGGATGGCTGCCCACCGTTCCAGATCCGTCCCAATCCGTTCTAGCCCAGGGACGGATCCGCCCTTGGCCGTTCCTGGGCCTGCTGGCCCAAGGATGGGGACGGACTCCGGTCCGTCCCCGTTCCCATCCCCGTCCCCGTTCCTAATCCGTCCCCATTCCTGGATGGCCCACCTTTGCGCCTGTGGTGCATACTATTCACAAACACACATACCATGGCATGGGGATTGGCGGCACTGCTGGGCGCCAATCTATGAGGTTGGGGTTGCTGCAGCCCTTCATGCTACTGTATAGGCACCTAAACAACACAAAAATTCCTAGCATCAACTTGCTTATGCACAAAGTGGTGACTTGCCATAGGCAAGGGAGGGAAAAGAGTGGAGGAGCCAAAGAGGCCCCATAAGTTGGCAAGCAAATGACATGCTCACATAAGAGCACTATGATGTGGCTGCTCAGAGTTAGGCATTACTATTATTATTATTTTTTTAAGTGGAAATTAGTAATTTTTATATATTGACCCTTTGGTAAGCTTATTTAAGAGTTCTTGATGCCCATAGGCTTTTGAAACGCCCCAATCCATTAAGAATTGATAAAGTTATAGCCCTGTAAAATTGTAACACTTGGGGCTTTAGACAAAAGAGGGTTACTACTTAAGTCAATGGAGAAATGGGTCAGTCATGGGTGAATGGGGGATAGTGATGCTATGCCTAGATGCGCACCTGAGTTGTTTTGGCCTTGATGTGATTACGATGGACCCACGATCGGGCATCGCATATGTGATAAATGTGCGTGCATGTGGTGAATTATGTAACCACATTCGTGACCCACACTCTGACCTCCCGTGAGTTAGCGAACTGCCATCCTAGTGCCACCACCTCTCACCGACAGCAGGCCCCGGAGAATGATCTGGTCATGACATGGGCCCACCATGCGACCACAGAAGCGTCTGCCCTGGATACGCCCACCGTCCAAGGTGGAGAAGCCGGCTGATCTCTAACAACCGTGCTACATTGTTGGGCAGCGGATTGACCACCGCGATGTGCAGCTAGGGGGCCCTCACTCAGGCCCTTCGCGCCACCCAACTGGGGGCGCGCTAAGCACGCGCTGAGTCCCCACTACGCCCCCTTTGGGGCGTGCTGAACCGGGGCGAGCGCTCCCTCTCTCCACGGAGGTGGGCCCGGTATCCGCGGGTGGTCGAGCAGGCTTGGGGAGGCTGTAAGCCTGCGAATGCGGCGAAATGGCGCATACCAACGGATGGTCGCACATTGGGATTGGGCACAGTGGGAAGAAATAGTGAAAATGAGTCAGTTTGACAAGGAATCACCCCTTTTTATACCCCATGTCCGATGTGGACATTGGGGGTGATTCAAAACCAACTAAGCACCCAAAATCAGCATGACTCAGCATTAGAGCATACCCAAATGCCCAACACTAAAGAGTTTTTGCCCCCAAATGGCAAAACTCAATAAAAACTCCCTTGTGGTCAATACTTAACCAAACCGGGCGAATAAAATACCGTTAGAAAGCCAAAACAAAAGGCTATCCAATGAAAATATAAACTTTATATAATTTTCTCAATTAAGCTCATTTAATTGAGCTATAATTGACTGCCCCTAAGGCCCACGTAATATACATGGCAAGGCGACGCTATAGAGGTGGCCACCCGGATCCGTTAATAGTGGACGAGGGCGCCCTCCGTTAAATATCCGTTAATTTAGCGGACCCCGCTCTCTCTATTGCTGACGTGGCATGGATGGCAGCGGACGGCAGGCGCCAATCAGCGGACTCTGCGGATTCCGCCTGGGCGTTAATGGATATTCTCCAACGGACCGGAGGCCGCGTACCCCATCCGCTAATCTAGCAGATGACAGCGGACGTGTGTAGCGAATCAGCAGATGACAGCAGAGCCCAGGCGGCAGGTACTGATTTCCAAATCTGGGGATCGGGTTGATTGCCAGCGTGGCTCAGCCAGGGTCCACATACAGCGGACCTTGGCGGTGACTGCGCATATAATTGGTTGCCCTCCTGTTGCCCTCCGCCGTTGTCCTCCGCCGCTGCCCCTGCCGCCCCACGAGCCCCATGGACCCAGCACCTGCTCGGCCAGCAGGTGAGGCATACCGCGCGCACGGGCAGCATAGC
>CAJHUC010001785.1:0-44368 GCA_905146915.1 Ostreobium quekettii
CGTTGAGGAGTGGGGTCGTTGGGGGTGGGGGTGGGGGGGGGGGGATGCGGCACACATATTGTACTTGTTTTTTTTGTAAAAACGTTGTTGAGCTGGTCCTGTAGAGTGCAATGACTGCTGTTGTGATTTATCTCAAAAATAGCAATTTTGCGCACAAATTCCATTGTTTCCCGACGGCGAATCTTGAGCATAACCGTTATGCCCAAAAAAGCACACAATCGCGATGTTGCACACAAGTGCACCTTTTTGGACCTTACCGACATTTTGCACGAAAGCTTGTTATGAGTAAGGGATATGCAAGCGACAAAGAAGAAGAAGAAAAATACGACGAGTTGGGCGACTCTACAGTGATGGAGGAGCCACCGGATCTCACACGTGACGACTGGGCTGTCAACTCACTCCAACCGTATGACACGGGAAATGAGGAGCCTTACTCCTAGGGATTTGGAAGGAAAATTGTGGAGGAAGATAACCACTGCAACCACCATATATGTCAGTTGGGCAATCTTGAGGAGCTGGAGAGTTATGCCCCATATCAAAACGCCCCTGGCGACCCTGACGACTTAACAACCCATTGTACCGGCCACAAAAGTGGAGCAAGAACAATAATAAAGATAGAACGAGACAGAACTTGAAACAACCGCAAAGAATAAAAAACCGATTGTCATCGAGGAGCTGCGACAAGGCGGCGAGCACAAGGGCCAATTGGAGCCATACTATGTTTCTATCATCAAGAGACACTCACAAAGCAGCTCGAGGAAACAACGTGCAAAAAAAGATTACAGCGAGGCGTTATGGTGATAATATGATAGATGAAAGCTACAAAAGTGGACGCATTAGCACACGGTCAAGACATCAACCAAGGACATGCCACGCCTGACCTGTCAGACCAAGCGGTGAGAACAGAAACCGGAACAAGAGTGACCGCCGCACTTCCCCAAGGTGGCGCCCGACAATGAGGGCCAGGGCTATAGACCCATGCCTTATTTATAGGCCTGGTGGGGGCCTTGTTCACTGCATTACTGCTTACCACCACAACACCCACATCCGGCGTCATTTTCCAGAAGCGGCGACTTCTCGGGCCACGCCGGAGAGTCAGGTGGTGGGCGGAGTCACGGGCGGCCGAACAGGCTACCTTAGACCGGAGGTAGTATGCGGCGAACGCCATCCTTTACCACAAACGACCGAACAGCCTAATAAAATGGGACGAGGAGGGCGACACTTATGACTAAGCTTGGAGTGAAGCAGGAGTGACAACCGGGGTCGCAATCTATGAGTACCCTTGCGGAGGCCAATGTTGGCTGCAGACCAGCGATACCAAGCGCCTCTGGAGAATCAAGGATACCAGAAATGAGTGCGAGAGAACGCACGAAGGGAGAAATAGACGAGAAGGTGTCCAGGCATGGAGCAACACCCAAAATGAGGAGGCCCCTTCGGACTCCTACCGCTGGCTAAATGATGACCCGTGGACCGGCGTCAAACAGCCATGGTAAGGCGGGGATTGGAGGGCACATCTACCCATCCAGAGCGATGACAACCGGGACGGGACGACCGCATTCGACAGAGTCATCAACCAGCCGGGGTCCACGAGCCTCAACTCTAAGCTGACGACCCATGGCAACCGCACCCCTGGGCACAATGTGCGCAACCCCTGCGGGGGCGAGACTAGTCCATGGCAAACCACGCTGTGGCTTGAGGACCTCCAGGGAGGCTATACCAGTAGGAGGTGGAGTCACCGCTCACATGACGTTTCGCTGCAAGGGGGGAAGAGTGTGAGGGGGGATTCACACTACACTATACATTATGAGCTAGTTGAGGTCATTGCATAATAGGATATAAAGTTTGGGGAAAATCACAACAACTTGTAAATTATGAACACTCGGGGAGACCATTGTACAATAGAAAGTAACGGATGGGGCCAAGTGCTGACCTTGCATATTAGGGATAGCAGCTAGGGAGTCATGTTGGTCAACACGCTCAGCTTATGATAGCTTGTGGCTCAAGTTCCAACCTGACCCATTCCCGAATGGAGTGGGGTTCAGCGGGCCGTTTCCCGTCCGGCCAAAAGGGGACCCGACCCCTTTAAGTTACACCCTGCTGCTTGCTAATTTCCCTTATCCACATGCCTTTATTGACTAAGGGTTGTTCACCTTGAAGACCTAATGCAATCAAGAACTTAACTAGCCAATAACATACCGTGCCCAGGCAGCACGAACGCCGTGCTAGGCTTTGCTCCTAATCTAGTGTATGCAAGTACAATCGCCCTTCCTTGGGGTTGGCCGCTTGCATACACGTTGCATCGCATTGGTGGCCGTGAGTTGGGAATGACTATAGTGAACTCCGCCATGGATCCCATCGTCATGCTATAGATGCAAGAAAAGACGATCAGCTAATCCACTAGCAAGCGCAGCCGGGTAGAGGTCAAGGGGGAAGCAACTAGGAAAATGGCTTGCATGGCCAAGGCCACCGCCTGCAATTCATCCACATTCATGTGTGTTAATGATTGGTTAAAGAATCCCAAGGCAAATAGTGGCCGATTAGAATGGGGGGGAAGTGAAAGTAGCCCCCCACCCCCTCAATGAAGCATTTGTAGCAAGTGGGCCTATGAAAGGCATTGCATCAAGATTATAAGGGTATCCTTCAAGATGAGTAGTATTGAACCAAATTTCTAGATCCAAAATGCCTATAGTGGCAATCAAACATAGTTCTGCCAAGATTGTTTTGTATATAGAATTGCATAAAGACTCTAAAGAATAAGCTAGTTAGTGGAAAGGCTAAGTACAACAAGATAGCCCACCCACCAAAACGGACCAAATCATGGGCCACAACTCATCACCTTTCCATGAGAATTCTAGCTTGTTTGTTAATTAATGTCAACTTACCTGGTGGTACATAAAAAACTATAGGCACGGATGTCTATAGCCACCCCTAGATACCTCTTGACCTAAACAAAATCTCATTAACATTTTTTATCCTTAAAACGAATCCCCAAAGGTTAAAAAATATCCCAAACGAATTGTGACCACTCTTGCAATTTTTCTAGATTTATCATCGCCACTAGAAATTCATCAATATAGGCCAAAAGGATTGTGGGGTTGTCGGTTGTATAATGCAAATAATACATTTGAATCGAATTATTCCCCGTAAGACATTCAAAATAAAACCCCACGCTGCTTTGGCTCAAGATCAGGGGACTTGAGAAATCGGGTGACCACCAACATAAAATGAGTAAAATGTATGGGGATAAAGAAATGTCAAATGTACTCTTAGTCACTTAGTTCTAGCACGTTATTACAGACTTGTGACTAACCCTGAAATGTAAAAGTAGTATGTCGCACTGACCAAGTTGTGTATGTTGCCCTGATGAATTACGTTGTAAGATAAGTAGCAGAAAGCCAACCTATTCACACTATGGGTATGTATAGCTGAGAGGGAGAAAATTATAAAAACCTCCATGGGGAGATGATATAAAGACTTGTGAATTATGGTCAAGAGAGTGCTAAGAGTTCTACTTGGTCTTCTGCATATTTAGCAGAGCTATATGTTTGCTGATGCGCTCAAAAGGATTTTTATGAAATGGCATTCGTCTGGAAGGGCAGTTGACACATATGAGACAGGAAGTTCAGGGCATACGGTGTTGATAATAAGAACGGTGACGACTTCAGAGGTGTTGCACATATTGGACCTATATAAAGTTGTGGGTACATTAGTTCTAATGACCAAACAAGATGGACTTCACAATATGCATGTCATATAATAAGGAAGCTCTGCAACCATATGAGATTTATGAGAGTTGAAGACGATCTACCTAAACTGCTGATGTGTGCACTCAAGGAAGTTACCATGATTGCTACAAAACTAGCTAATGTACTTGAGCGTCCAACAAAACTAGCGACCGAGAATAAAGGACGACCTGCCAAGCGCTAAGAAAATAGAATGTTGGCCAGTCAATTATGGCTATGATCGGGCAAATAGCATGGTAATATTCTGAATATTGAAACAACCGTTCGATGATAGAGATAGGAGAAGAATGACCTGAACTCTTTTCAAGTCATGCCTCTGTTTCAAGGAAACAAATGACAGCGGTTGAAGGTTACAAATAGACTACAAATAGTCATGAGAAATGTCAAGTTGGCCAGGAATTGGGCAGTCACTTTCCCATCCACCATAATATATAAAACGCAAACAATACATGATGGGGGGTTGTCTATAGCAGCAGAGGAAATGCGCCAACGATATCCCTCGCCTTTGGGCATGTCCTTTGCATATTAACTTGGGCAATCTTCAATAATATTGTTTGATCATTTTGGGTGCTGCCATGGATAGTTGCTTATCCTTGTTTGGAGGAATTCCCATTATTTATGGTCTTTTAACGTTGAAAGAACGGGGAAGCCATGGCTTGTCCTGGAACAGACAAAATACAATTTTAATATCTAGATTAAACACAAAAATAGTAACGAAAATAACCGTAGAGCCAATCGGCAAGCCAAATGCATAGCTATGGAGCCCCGATAAAACCTTAGGGTGAGCATCTAAGGTTGCCGTACCCCATCGTATATTATGTCAACCTTGAATGCCGTAGGGCAATGTTGGGCACCGAGACCCAAAGCACCTTAGAGCTATACATACACGGGTGGTAGCATGTAGTGGTGCGCCTAAACTTGGGTGCAAGAGCATGGCTGCCAAGGCTTGGTGATGGCGATGATGATAGCAAAATTGCGTGGGCCACGTTGCATTGCTTGTATGGCAATGGCCTACCTTGCCCAATTTGTATGCCCAATAGGGGCGCAGTGAGCCCGAGGGACGATGGAATAACATGATGGGTGGCTAGGCACGGTGTTGGATATGAAGGCTTACTCAGCGGTAGGGTGCACAAGCGAGGCGCTGGAGCCTACGGCAGAGGCATGGGGGAACAAGCGAGGGCAAGCTCAGACGAATTGCAGGCGGTGGGACTCATGGCATGAGCGCAACTAGACAAGAAGCCATGGAATCGAATTAGGAGCACACTGATATGATCATGGAAGCCGTGGGGTAATTATGCTTCTAGTGTAGTGCAATTCTAAAAGGTTCTGAATATCTGGAAGGTTCGGGAAGAACCAATACTAATGTAGGGGTGACATAACAGCCTAAGGATTATCTGGCTGACTGGGAAGGGCATTGGAAAACTCTGGAAGTCTGTGAAATTGCTGACCAATCTATAAATAGAGGGGGTTGTTGCCATTTATCTCCAAACACAATCCCTACCCTTTTTTGCCCATCACCACCGGTGTCTAATGCCCCAATAGTAACCAAAAGCAAACTTGAACTGAGACATTGTGAGGCTGGATCTAAGTGTAACAAGGGATTGGTTGTTGTTAAATCTATGTGCCCAGATACGGTGCTGGCCCTGGATCAAGTGTGGGGAGAGGAAGAATACTACCCACGATCATATCTTGTATGGCTAGGTAAACCATCGCCCATCCTAAGAAAGAAGGGCGCCTGTACGAATTCAGAATTGTGAGAGTGATCATTGCATCTTTTCATATACAATTGAGTGTCCCCAACCCAGGTGAATTGCACTCTAGCTGTGTTAGATTGGAAACCTAGAATTGGGTTGTGCGAATCTGCTCAAAGATTGAATCGTGTGCTAGGGACTTACATGTGAATTGGACCAATTCACACTAGGTTTGGATGTGTCACATGTATATATTCCATGCCCAAAGCTCTAGAAATCACAAACAAAGGCACAACTAGCAGTGCAGTCCCTGTTGCATATTATTGGGCCAGCACCACATCACGCAAAACCACTCCCTATAATTCTGAGTCCCATCCACCTTTCCCACAAGGCATTGTAATAGAACCGGTCTAGAAAGGGGAAGCGTCATTGTAATGAAGCGTTACAAACTCCTAGAATACAACACATAATTTCATACCTAGCCCAGTGGTTGCAAAATCTCTCACAACACTTTGTTCATGTAAAGAACAGAACCCAAAGAGGGTGTGATCCATAAATAGAAGAGCCCGGTGTGCAATCTCCTCCTCACAAATATGCTAAGATAGTGCGCCCATCAGCACCAATCAAAGCGAATTGGGACACAAAACAGAGAGGTCATGGTGGTTATCCGTTGATGAAAGAAAAGCCTTTGTGGGACCTATCAGGAAGCCATAGAAAAGTAGTCAATGTTTTGAGTGGCATTGTAGGAAGTCGGGTCATGGCTTATTAGCTTGAATGGGCAGCCACATTAGGGTCCTTATACAGAAAACCCAAAGGGTAGGGCTTTATAAGCAAAAACTTCAATGCCCATATAGAATTGCAGAAAACGTTCATTAGTAGAATGCATCTTGAAATACTAGTATGTGTTCTTCATATCGAATCCCACCAGAAAATCGTCTTTTTTTAATAAGTGACCAAAATCCTAGAATTTTTCATACCTCAATCCCATGTTGTGGGGATAACGATTAATCCAGTATTAATGAACACAAAGTTGGTATTCTACCACCATATTCTCCCAACCGCTTTTAGTTAGTTTAATTAAATTTAATTATCTAAATCGTCAAGGTAGATCCCAATCCCAATTCTCAAGTTTTCTGCCTTTTTAAGAAAGGCAGGAAATTCGAGAATCGAGGTTGGGATCTACCCTGACGATTTCCCCCAAACTCAAGTAGTCATCTCAGAGGGCCTTCTATCCAGCACACTCCTCTGCCAAATGGATTGGGTATTCGCCAAGGTCGAATAGTGGGGGAAGGCCTTTCCATGTAAGAAACACACTTGAATGAATTCAGTGGAGGGCGTGTAATGCACTCCAATCCTTCGCCATGCACAAAGCCATGCATGAATATTGTTACAAAGGAAGTCCCCTATGCGTCCAGAGGTGGACGCGCCACTTGAAGTTGGCCCCCACCACTTCAAGTGGCTTGTCTACTCATTTTCCATGGCTAGCCATGGCTGCCTGGTCGCCAGCTTGACCTCTTGTGTAAGAAACCCTTTGCAAATGGTGCCAAGCATCCTGCCAACTGTCTTGGTGGTGAATCCACCCTTGCGCCCATTGAGTTAGATTTGTGCTTGCAATGACCACTAGGATCCTTTGAGGCCAGTGCTATGATGCTTGCCATGCATTTGGTGGAGTCACAATTGATCGACTTGTTGCTCAATGACAACGATAGAGGTGTAGATGTATGACAAAAGAAGGTCACGGATCGAGGGGGGGAGGCTCGGATAGCCTAATAGCTCTACGAAGGTTGCTACATAGTCAAAACTGCCACATGACCCAATGAGCCCAACTCGCATACTCCTGGAAATAGCTAGAGTGTGTCCCAAGGGCAATTATTACCCTTATTATTGCTATTATAGCAATGGTTTGGCCTTAACACATCTCTCATATATCAAACCAGTTGGGAAGCCTGTGAAGTTAGGCCTGGCCACACGGTTGTTGACTGGCTGGGGAAGCAAGCGGGGTTCAGAGATCTCCATGTAAGGCACTTAGAGTAGGTCTAGACCCATGTGAGCTCTATCAATAGTCAGGGAGGTACTAGTTACAATGAAGCGACTGGGCTTGCAACCATTGTGCAACAGGGCTCGGGTTCATATAATAAAGACTCAACACTAAGTTTGGAGGTTGAACCACTTTGTGGTTCTAGGTTGTGCCAAAGTTTTGATGCAAAGCAAAACAAGATAAAAGGGGGTGCAAAGCGTCACGCCCAAGTAGCAGTTCCCCCTTGCTGCCAAACCTCATACCAAACCCAATGGCCAGCTTGACCGGTTCCTTTATGGGGCCCCTTAAGGGCCTACGTCCCGGGACATAGACAAGCTTGTCTATGCCTAGGTTGCAAGAATCACCCAGTTGCCCCTTGGATCCGGTGGTCAGAACTGACCTCACAGAGCTGAAAGAAACTGGTATTTGATGGCCTAAAGCGGCCCAAAACATAGTCTTGGTCCAGAATGGCCAGTGCGCCCCCACCCAACGTTGTCTTTGGCAGAAACTCATTAACAAGATAGCTAATTATGTGAATCCCCTATTGCCATGATATCCTCGAGTCGGTGCAGGGCGCTAGAACTAAATAGGCTTGGACTTTCTTGTGTGAGCACTCAGTGCTTACGCGTATTTGCATGTGAGAATAATACTTACATTTTTGCACATAAACGCGTGGAAAATTGTGTAGATTTTGGACCCCATGCACATAAAAGACAATACATACAGACTCAAGGAGTCCGAAGAATGGCAGCCAAAAGCGCTAGAATGGGCAGAAAAAACGACTTTTGCTTGATGACGTTTTCCCCCTTTGTTGGGGGCGCCAATATATATGATGTAAAATTTTTGTTAAGTTGGCCACCTGTGAGCCTCAAAAGATAGCTTTCAAGTTGTTAAAATCCACAAAAGTATAAAAAGGGCTTAGTCTACTCCAAAAGAATGAACTCTAACATAGAAGGAGAATATGGACATCTCCGTATTATATTGTTGTCTAGACGACAACGCAGCAAGGCGTATGAATATCTCAATGCGTGCCCGACTGTACCAAGATATGGGGCACGACACCAATCCCACTAATGTCCTGGATCCCAGGGAGTCACGTGAGGCACTGGGCTCCGCGCGGCACCCTTCAAGATGCACGTGCTTGGCGCAAGAAGCTGCGTCCTCACTCAGAAACGGGGTACAATAGCGCAGCACTACTAGAAGGATGGATCTTCACCGATGGGCCGCAGCATCGCATGTCAATTGGCTCGCACCGGCGATCGGGATCGAGGGGCTGCGACCACCGATGGCAATCGCTGGGACCGCCGATGGCTGCGACTCGTGGCGAATCTTCGCCGATGGATCCGCTGGCTGGTTGGAGGCCACGAAAGCTGTGCGGGATTGCAACTTGCAAAACGCGCAAACAGCGAGAGGCACCAGCGCTGGTGGTGGTGCAACGCAGCGATGGTCTCACAGGGACAAATAACGAGATTCACGGGCGTAGATGATGTTTTGCCACCGGATTACTCGCAGTGGCCGACAGGGCAGCCAACGTAGGCGTCCAGTGAGACTCGGCAGGGCTGAGATTGCACGTCCCAAACGCCTTCCCAGACGGGAAGACTTTGCCAATGTCGGCCAAGCTTTTCAACAAAGGTGGTCAACTGGAACTGATCCAAGGTGTTGATATGTGCTGCAACAAATCTGCGATGTCGGCAAAACAATCTATGCAATTCATGCCTACGTCTCCAAGATTCAAGTCGACAAATCAGAGTGAATAGTATCATTGTGCAATTCGACATTTGTGGAAATTGCTACGAGCCAATGCTGAACACATTGGCGAATCGGAGATTTGAAGTGCTGGTCTGAGTAATTGAGGATCTCTCAATATGTTTGCTGGAGATAAATTTGACTTCTCAGTGATTGCTGTGCACAAAAATGCCAGACTGACATGGGTTTCAGGCTGATCGATGCACAGTTGATTCAGGGCAGACTACAGTGAGGTGTGATGCCATTTTTGTCAACTCTTCTGTTTCAGATAGATATAGTTTATGTGTTTCTGTGAACCTTGGCAGCCCAATAGGGTTGGCATCCCTATTCGCCAAATATACCTATTGGTCGCGTTGCGCCCTGCTACCCCCGGAAACATCAGGAATCTGGTCATGAATTTGTTCATGAAAATTGATGGACTTTTGTTGTTGATGCGTTGGGTGAGTATATCAGTCCTTTAATTCAATCGAGATATATTACTGAGTTGATTTGTGGCATTGCTGTGACCTCACAGCGCTGTTTGTGAACATTACATAGTAGTGCGCGAAAAGGGCAGGCGGAGCCGTAGGCGTGAACGAATATTCCTGCGAACCTTTCAGGTAGCGGCAAAGATTTGATTGTGATGTTGCACGTTCGCTGGAAAGATGACGAAGGATTGGAGCGATGGCCACGTGAGCGTTACAAAGGAGTTATGTGAGGATTAGAAGAGCGTGCTGTCAGGTTTGCAGAAGCATGCTTCAATGTGATACGAATAGTAGAGCATGAGGCGAAAGGAGAGTGAGAATGATGTGAACTGCAAAGTTTGGACGTGACCCAATAGAAATTGTATAAAATTGATTGCACTGCCCTTTCTGACCTTGCTAGGGTATTTTGGGGGTGGCTGCCGTGCTGTGTTGGGGCCGCGTGCTGCTGTGCCTAGTGCCGAAGGGGCTGAACGGAACGGACCATCGCCCACACAATTGCAGAGAATCTGTTGGCTTTCTCCGCGTGTGCGACCTGCGCAAACAGGCCGTGGTGCACAGCCCGATGAGAATGGCTTCGCGGCATGAGTTTGATGTCTCTGGCGCTCGGATTTCGGCAGAGCATGCCCATTGCAATCTCACCGTTCGAGTGCATGGATTTTCAAGCGATTCTGTGAGGTTCGAAGTGGCTTCCTGCGAGGCTCTCACCCAAGGCCCAGATTTCTGCGTGAGCCTGGATGTCCAAGGCCCTGAGGCCCGTTGAAGCCGGGTTGTCCGTGCCGGAATCGCTGGCAACGTGTTTGCGAGGGAGCTGTACGACCTCAGATGTGTCTCCTTCCACGCAAATTCAATTGAGCCAGAAGGCGGGACAGGCTGATACGGGAACTCACTAGATGGTATAGATGACATTTCATTATCCAGAAATGGGCTGAAGTGCCCCTGAGGTGGTTGAACGAACAATGCGCAAGGAACAATGAAGAGAACACAAACAATCTGTTGCATTGTTTTACTTTGTACTAATGTAGCAATCGCCCAGGGATGCCATCTCCCCGTTTCATCCACCGTACGCGTCCACCGGGGCTTCGGCCCCATACCACAGGCGAAGGCTTGGCGCTTTGTGGAATTTTCGCCCAGGTGGCTGCCATCCCAAACGGGTAACTTTTGCACCTTGCTGAGGCGAGGTGGACGCTGTGTTGCAGGTGCTGAAGTGGGCGAGGACTGATCATTGTATGCGAATCCATCATGTAAATTGGGTGTTCCAATGAGCTGTAAATGTAGCTATAAAAAGAGTCACAAAATAACCCGATTCGCATTTTTGCAATTTTGTACGTAAAAGCTTAAGACGGAAAGACCAAGCCTGGTACAGAGATGCAGAGCAGAGATCCCAGTATGTGCTTTCCATGGAGCGAGTGAGCGGTACACAGTTCTCACCTCCAAGAGAGTGCAGCTGCTGTACTCCGGTGGCGTTGTTGATGGCCGTGCAGTTGGACGTCAGAATGTACGGGACAGAACAAACAACCCCTTGAGAGTGTGCAGACGCCGCATTGGCCTGTATTGGTCCACCTCTTTCCGGTGGTAGGACGAAAATTGGCGCGTCACGAAGAACAAGAATTTATATTCCACATTTTACACTGAAATGATGTGATATTGATGATTTAGCAGACCCAACGGGGGTCAAAATGCTCCAGCACCAGCGCTCCGCCATACACTGGGATCGTTCACCTCGTCGCCTAGCGCTGTGCAGTCCGCAGGAGCTACCACCTGAGTTTCTGGCAGGCATTCTCCTGCATGGAATTTTGCTGACATCATATGCACGTCCCCAGCTGTAAATGCTGCTCCATCGCCAAAGTCTTCATCGAGACCCAGGCAGTGCTTCCCTGTTGGGCTTTCAAGTGGCTGTGGCGGCAGCCTCTGGGCGTCCACTAGTTTGGCAGCCGCAAAATGTGAACTTGGATTGTTACTCTGTTCCTGGCACAGTACTCAACCGAGATTAGGTCCCAAACGCTGGGCTCAGAGAAGGGATTAGGTTTGCGGCCTGTGCTGTTCATTCTTCGTACTTTATGCACATAATGCGATATGCTCGATTGCATTCAAGCGTTGGTGCCGCACCTCCTCCCAACAGACTAAAATTGCCCCTCGCTGTGCTGCAATTCTAGACGATGGGGTGGACCACTTGACTGACCGCATTTTGGTGACGGTGGCCACATGTGTCGAAGCAGGCTTGTTATTTGCTCCGTAAACAAAGATCGTATTTGGTTGTTACACGTAAGAATAGTTTTTATATTTCCGCTTAAAAATGTGGGAAAATACGTGAATACAACGTAAAAGAGCCCCGTGTACACAACGACAGTACAGACAGCCTTCGGGACTCCTGGGAATGGCATCCAGACGCATGGGAATGGGAAAGGACGAATTTTGTTACACTCCATCTTGGCCATTGCCGAGTGGGAAATGGGCGCCGTGTTTCGGGGGCTCAAGGGGGCGGAGTACTGATCACTGTACGCAACTTCCATCGTTTTACATGGGCGTCACAGCGAGCCGCAAAAACGTAAAAATAGCTTCTTTCTGGAAATTTGTGTTTTTAAGCGTAAAAACGTAAACGTAACAATGTAAACGTAAACGCAAACGTAAATAACAAACCTGTGTCGAAGCCCAGTGGGCCGTCCGACATCAGACATCAGTGCATCTTTTCCTTGTTGCACTGATCAGCATGTTCTGTACTTTGTCCTCTGTGGCACCAGTCCACTCACCATTGCTTTGTTTGCGATGCGAATATTCGCCAGATGTCAATGCACTGATCATGGGTACTGCCTTTATGGGACAAAATAGGCAGCTGCTGCCTATATAACAACAAGGCAATGAACTGGCCGTCAGCTGCTGATGGCCACCTCATTGCCTTGTTCTTGTATACGGAAAGTGTTCGCACAGATAATGTTCATGTACTTCGCAGAAGAAAATGTTCGAGCGAAAATATTTTTGTGAACTTGATGGTGCGCAAAAAAGAAATCCTTCACGAAGTTGACGAAATACTCAACACTTCTTCCCTGCGAAAATTTCCGCCGTGCGAAAATTTTCGCCTTGCGAAAATTTACACAGGCTTTGTCTGCGCAAGCCGCTACTTGATGGCCCTGGAATGCAACAATGAAGAGTCTAGGGGCGGGAGGCGCCGTTCATCAAGGACAGATTGAGGGGAAGAGCACCGGCACGAGGTGCTGCAGAGTAGTTGGCGTGGAGCCAAGGGCACCTTTGTAGCATTTGATACTCAGTAAAAAGCACTGCACTACGCAGCCGCCGCTGTCCAAGCCAGCAAGAGACAGGGCGCCCGGCGACCAAGGTGTCTTGGGAGAGCGGTCAAAATCAGCGCGGGCGAAAAAACTCCAATCAGCCAAAAATTCGCAGAGAAATATTCTCGTGCAGTGCCTCAAGCGCAAAACGTGTGATAATTTTTCTGCCGCAAACTTTTTCAGTACACAATATGTGAAAATCAATGATGACAAATATTTGCCAGGCAAGGCCTCCCGTCCCTCCGCAGTGTACCTGCGTACGCACCGGCGTGCACCCCGGCGGGCGCACACGGAGCGAAGAGCAGTTTCTGTCGCCATCCACGACCGCAGGATGTCCCTCCACTGCTGCACCCCCACATATCTGGACACCCCCACGGCCAGCTGCCACGTGGGCACGCCCCCTCGGATCTCCCTCCCAAGGGCCCCCCCTCCTCACACCGCCCAGCGACAAATCCTCCTTGACGCGGCCGGTATCTGGAAGTTTCGGCGCCGGCCAGCTATGCCCGAAGAGGCGCCCAGTGCCGGCGGGCGCGACGGTTCGCAGCTGACGCATCTTCAATCAACGTCGTCGCGCATACGGTGCCCGCCCAGGGTGCCCTGGAATGGGCCCGCCCCTGTGGCCCGACTGCTGGCCACTCTGCCAGAAACCAGCCCAGCGCATAAAGGGTGGCGCCCCGTGCTGCTGGCGGAGGGCATCGCGAGCCAAGGGGGGCACCAGGCCGGTCGCGTTGTCGGTTTTTATCACCTGCGCCGGAACGATTCGGCGGCCACGGTGGACGTGCTTGGGAGTTTGGGCGTGGGGAGGCGCGCTGGCGTGACGACCGGGCTGGGAGGGATCCCCAAGCGAGTGCCGGTCGTCAGAGCGGAGAACGCGGCGGCGGGGGGAGGCGGCAAGGTGGGGGGCGCGCGCCGGCACGCGGCGGCAGCGGCGGCGGCGGCAATGCGCTCCCGCGACGACGCGACGGGGTGATCCGGCCGCTTTGCCGCACGCTGGGAGGCGATGTTTGCCATCGGCGGTCGCGCTGGTGCGTCCCGAGTCGGGACTCCCGACATGGCCGCGAGAGCCCGTGCTGTCACAAGGGAGCCAGCAGGAATGAACGGGCTGCGCGCTGCCGCGCCGGCCCGGGCGTCGGATCGACGATCGGCGGGCGCCACTGGTGACGACCGCGTTTGGAGTTCCGTCCGCAGTGGCAGGCATGTGCTTCACAGTCGAGCCCGCGTTCGCGGAGGGGGCCCCGGGCGCCTCGGACGGGCCAGCGGGAGCGAGAGGTGGGGTGGGCCCTGCGACCCCGGCTTTGGGGAGTGTATTCAAACTCGTCGGGGAGTTGTGCGCTTGGGCGCTTCGTGGGGTGCGGGCCGGCAAACGGGGCCTAGGGAGCACGGGGTGTGAGTCGTCAACGGGGCGGGATGCTGCATGCGTATCGAGTGATTTCGGGCCAACTTCCCCACCAAGATCCAGCTGCTGATACTCGGTATCGATGCCGCCATTCGCGCCGGCATAAATGGGCCGCGAGTCGCGTGCTCAGGACGCCGCGTGCGATGCTTCGCGATTCTCGTGTTCATGTAGATTGGCCATCGTCAGCGCGTCCCGTCGTACACCGCACCAAGTATCGCTTTGCCCTCACTTGGCGGCAAGGCCCTTAGGTGCTCCACCGATTCACGTGAATCGCATATATTCTATTACCGTGCAAATTTTGAGCGAATGATGCTGAATGAACGGACTGGTGGAACAGCTTGTCGCTATGCAGTAATTTTGCTTCACAGTGCGGTGCCAAGTTGCTGATCAAGCCGTTGTACCCTGGCGATAGATCCTCTGGCCACCGCCATCCCGGACATCGTGCTCGTGGAGCCACCGGTGCTGCCAGTCGAATGTGAATGCGTCTTGGAGGTGCACCTCTCGCACTGTGTGGCAACGGAGCGGGCTCTCCGGCTGGTGTGCACTCAGGGCCACCGGACTGTTGCCGAAGAGCCCCTGACTGCGACAGCAGGCCAAACGGCCAGGTGAGGGAATCTGCACCTCTTCCGCAATGCCAAAGGCAATCGATTGAAACCAGAGCTACAAAATGGCTAAAGCGATCGACGCAGCACCCCAGAGAGCCAACACCCGTACTTGATCACGTACGCAATTGCACTCCCATACGCCTGGAGTTGGTGGGCCTGTGACCGTCATGTGCCACTTTAAGGTGCTGCGTCCGTGCGCCTACACCCGGCACCATCTACGTTTCAGTGGTTGGACCGGAGGAAGGAGAGGTCGTGCCCGTCACTCCCCTGCTGGCCTTGCCGCCAGGTGCTTTCCACTCGGCCTCTGAGCTCTTCCAGACCACCGTGGACGTCATCGAGGCCAACACTCCCTGGCGGCAAAGGAGGGGCACAGTGACAGACTGCTGTCGGGTCAGTTGCAATATTAGCCAGCGTGTCATGCCATGCACAGGTTACTGATTCATGGGCCCAGGGATATGGCGCGCGAACTCCGTTTTGATACCTTCATGCCGGGATGAGAACAATGGCGAAGGTGCACAGACTTGTGAATTTGTTGGGCCGAGGACACCAGACAGAAAACGCCATTTTGTGGTTCCAATTGCGGTGCCATTTTCGACAGTAACTGGGGCCATCACGGTGATTGCTATGGGGCAAAAGTAGCTGTGATGGCATCAATTAGTGTCAAATGGCATCGCAGTTGTCATCGCAAAATTTTCCTACGTGTTTTCTACTGGTGGGAGTCACACTCTCACTAGGCAAGAAAGCAGCTTCGAGAGCAATGAGAATTATTCCGGAGCGTTAAGTACTGGAATATGGTAGTAGGAGAGCTGCTATCGATTTTCGTGAATGTCAAAGAAAACCTGCGTCAGTCGAAGTTATTGAACACGTGCAACGGTTGATTTAGCTAGCTGATAATCTGAAAGCCCAGCTCCCGGTTTGGGCAAGCTGCTGGTCAATTGGGTGACCAGCAATAGGAGAATACAGCGACGCCTGCGCACTCTTGGCCCTGCAGCACAGAACAGTTCAGCATTTTCGTGATCCACGACCTCACCGCACGTCATGACGACCCTCCTGTGGCTGCCCCCCCAGTTGACTTGTCCGACCGCGATGGAGCTGGCCATGTACCAGATCCGGCTCTCTGCTTGGAGGAATTTCCGGGCTCTGTCGCTGGACCTCGCCAGCATTCTAGATTTTCTGGGCGCCTTCCGTGCCCCGGGCGCCGTGCCCGATGAACACCAGAGTCGCCTGCGGGTCGTGTTGACGTATCTGATCAAGAATCGCGCCTGGCCACTGGCCGCTTTTGTCCTGAAGGCCTGCCGGGGGGTGGGCATTCCGATCGTACTCGACGGCAGAGAACTCGCAGGGGACCAGCTGGATCCCGAAGTGCTCGAGGCTTATGCTGCGGACAGTCACATCTGAGTTTGGTGCTGGACGCTTGCATGTCGAGAAGCCGGACAGGCAAGAGGAGGCATGTTTGGATGCCTTGCAGCCTGCAAGTTGCGGGCCTCGGGAACTGTACTGAAATGTTGTGGCGCTGCAAGGGTGCTGGAACGAGCGCGATGCAAAATGAGAAGAATGAAAAGGATCGACAGATTGAGGGATTGCCATGATGGGCCGGCGCTCGCGTAGAGTGTTGCAATTGGCGCCTCCTCGGCGTCGGCGAAGCTCCGCTGGGCAGGTGCAAAGCGGGAAACAATTTCAAATTTTGAGATGGGAATAGTTTGAGAGGAGAGCCACAGCAGGGAATAAGAATGGCATATGGCTGCATGAGGGGACTGTTCGAAGGCGGCCGTTCTCGTGGCCGTTGCTGCTCGTGATGTGTTCAAACCTGGGCTCGTTGAAACCTCATATTTCAGAGCCTGTATTCGCACCACTGTATCATCAATATTGCAATTGAGATTTGCGGCATTTGAACCGCTGCATGCTATAGTGCATGGCTTCGGAGGTGTAGCCTTCTTGGTGGCCTCTCGCGTGTCCAACAGGTTGCCCAACTTTCTCCGAATTTCAGATCAAATGACCTGGAAAGGACGCTGCAAAGGGTATCCATTCTGGGAAAGACTTTCTGGTAAGCGTCTCGACAAGTGCATCTTACGTTGTGAAATTGCGGCATCCTCGTGCGAAACTCGACCAAGAATAGGTGCATAGGACATCGCAAGGAGGGGCAAGCTGCCCTTCGGCGATGCATCGATCAAAAAGAAATTTGGCCATAAGATTGAGATGCAATCCATTTCAAATCAGAGAAGTGAGATCTCCAGGGCAAACGGATTTGGCTCCATGTCTCGGATTGGTTATTGGCATGCTTGATGTCTATGGATACTTTGGGAGTTGTAGCGGATGCGATCCAATGCACAGAAATGCACCGATAACAAGGGTCATGCAATTGCAAAATGGCTCTCTTACATGCAAGGCTTTTGCGGAAATATGTGAAAATGTAAGGAACGCTTGTGGATGGATCATTTGGCGCTCTGAAATGGTGGATGCAAACACTTCGTTTTCGAACCAAGAACAAATGTATTCTGCATTTGCCCGATAGGGTTAACTCTACTCCTTGCCTAGTTGAGACTGCTCATGCCAGATATTTTGGCGTGTTGTGCAAAAAAACGAACGTGAGGGATGGAAGGGGAGGGAGCGGACGGGTGGTTTCCAGTGGTTTGAGGAATTAATCCTTATTGCGCACAGCTGATGCAGCACATCGCTAAATTGATGGCGATGCACTTGCTCAATGCTCACTGGTTCCCGCATTTCTCAACAGAGATATTACCGCCACTCCAATTCCAAGGAAATGTTGTGCATCTTGCTGCGTACTTATGCTAAGTTACTGCTCAGGCCCAGGCAAGGCGTTATAACCCCCACTTACCTGACCCAACAGGATTGTAAGCTCACCTCCGACCTCGCCATTCCTATAAGTTTCGAGAGATACAGCAACAACGCACTAAGTTCACTGATATTCATATGTACAGTCGCTCAACGACTGGCACATGGATGACATATCATAATGCGGCAACAATGCAATTGGCTTCTGTGAGAAAATTTTGACATTGGCACCGGCTATGGTTGTCAAAAAGGGAAAAAATGTGCGCTGGGCATTGCACGAGCGATTGAGATTCCATTGTGATCACGACCTGGATTCCCTAAACACTTTGGCTGGTTATGGGCTCCAAGCGGAGATGGCACTGAAAGCGGCCGAATTGTGGCCAGCAGTTTTGAGAAAATTCGAGACAAATCGCAAAAATATTGGACGTATCAGTCAAAATTAATGTATATGTATGGCGGGTTTCCCAAGGCCTTTATACATGAAATAAATGCAAGGGAGCGAGAATATGCGTAACATATGTGGGCCATATCTATGCGCATGGGCATAAAACATCCGCCTTGGAAAATGCCTAGTTCTGTGCAAGTCTACCAATGGATGTTCATAGGGCGGCAGGAGTGATTCCATGTGATGCCAACCAGCCCTGCTAATGAATTTTCAATAGTGCATAGAAGGGAATTATTATGGGCAGTCAATTGCTGGTTCCAAATGCTTGGGCATCAGTGTCATGCAAATATATATGGCGTATGTGTCGAATACTTGTCCGGGACGTATTGAACACATTATATCCTGACATGGATGACATAGCACTGGGCCATGGGAAATGCCATGAATCCATGCATAGCAAAGGTGAGCTATCTCTACATATAGTTTGGGGAACTTGTAATGTGCGAGCCATACACTATGGAGTGGGTCCTATAATGTACACACGTGCATATGGATATATTGTCCTCTCTAATTAACTGCAGCAGTGCATATGGGACGGAAAATCATTCATATGAGGGCCTCGTTCCCAGGTAGTGCAGTTCACCATCCACAATCGCGTGTCTGCTCAGGCTGGGCAAGAATCCAAGGAGCATGGGTGGGCGGCATTGGACTTGATGGAAGCAATCGATTGGATGTTGAGAAGGCATCGTCGACTCTAGCCCGCACGATTAGCTCGACTCTGGTGATTTTGCATTAACTGAACTAAAAAGCAAGGCGCAACGAACTGTGAAATGTCTGGAGAGTAGAGAACAGAAAAGGCACTGCGAGGCAGAAAAGCGTATCTTCATTAGAGGTGGCCACTCGGATCCGTTAATAGCGGACAGAGGTTAATTTCCGTTAATTTTCCGTTAATTAACGGAAAATAACGAAAAAAGGCAAAAATTAACCAAAAATTAACGGATTTTTTGATTTTTTGGGGATTTTTGGGTTTTATTCATACTTATAGTTTATGGAATTCGCTATTAGAGAGTATGTTTGTATTTTATTTCAACCTATGCATACTAGATTTTCAACTAGCCGCAATTGTTGTGATTTTTTGGGTTTTTTTTTGATTTTTTTGGATTTTTTTCCTTTTTTTCTGAATTTTTCTCCCTTTTTCTTTAACGGAATTTAACGGACAGCTGATAAAAATTAATGAACCGGACTTAACGGACCAGATGGCATCTTTGAGTGGCCACCTCTAATCTTCATAGATGGCGGATTTGCATGGCTTGACATCGACTGTAGTGTGAAAACCAGGATGCTTAAGGCGACAGCTGGTGATGCGTCGGGTCATGGACGCTTTCAAATAGGCATTCCGAGCATGGGCTGAAGGCAAGTGGGGAGCAACTTGAGGGGAGCCGTTGCTGGTCTGGTGGAGCGTAATGCCTAGCATGGGGAGCACTACAACTCAACAGGCTTTGGCACCAACGGTACGTGGGGAATTTGCAACACGTTTATTAATAGATGGTTACTTGCTAATTTCCACAATTTTTTGTGTGTAAATTTTAAACCTGCGACATGGGAACTTTCTATAACGTGGACATTTATGTGCCATTCGATGTATTTCAATCGCCGTACTTCTGTTGCAGAAATAGAAGAAATACTTGCGAACAACTTCAGGGCAATTACGCAATAGCTTCAGAACAATATTGTGTCCATCTTACAGGACAAGTACAACAAATTTCCAAAAACAGGCACATCCCTCCACGAAAGTCAGACTTACACTTTCCCACTCCCCAAGTGGGGCCTTCAACGTGGTTTGGTGCGTCTGTCGACTGATGTCCGTACTGCAAACGCGCTGCGTTTGGAACAGAAAATCCGCAAACAAATCGTGTACTAATTTTTCCCAAAGACCGCAGACATGTGTCGTTTGAGAGCATCGTTGGAAGATGACCCACCCAAACAGATTTTCAGCTCACTTCGGCCCCTCCCAGGGACACGGCAGCACACCAACAAGAGCGGCCAAGCCTGCGTCCCGCAACCCACGCGAGGTCGCGGCCCCAATACCCCACCCACAGACCCCCCCCCTCGCTCAAAACGCAACTACACCGCCCCAAGGGCCCACCATCCTCCGCCCCGGCCCCCACACACAACCACAAGGCCCCCCCACGGCGCACACGCCCCCGACCCACTAACCCCAAAATCATCGTTCCCGGCCACCTTCAGAATCCGCCGCAATCGACCACGTCAGTCTGACGTCCCCGCCAGCGGCCATCACATCGCCGGGGCCACGGTCCCGGGCTGGCGGCCGGTGCCCCCTGACATCGGACTGGCGGCCGCCACACCCACGTGCCCGCCGCGGGCGGGCCGGCCTGGGCGCGATCCAGAAAGCTGATGCCAGCATTCGGCGACTTATCCGCGCGGCAGGTGACCAAGGGCGCCTGAGCGGGCCCTGCGCTGGGCCACGCAGCCGGCAGCGCGAGCCCCCCGCTGGGCCGTTGGCACAGGGCCGTGGGCGCATCTTGTGCCGGGGAGGCCCCTGCGGGGGGTGGCTGAGGGCCTGCCGTACGGCCCGGGGCGGGAGGGGCCGGGTGATTGGGAAGCGGGGGTTCGCGCGGCGGGCGGGAGTTGGCGGCGCGGGGCGCCCCCGGGCACTGGGGCGATGGGGCAGGGTCTGAATGGGGACCAGGACGGCATGTTTCTGCCCTATCTCAGCGGAGCGGGGGGCGGGATAGCGCTGGCGGAGGATGCGAAGGTGCGGGACGGAAGGCGGGGAGGAGGCGAGGGGATTGATTGGGCGGGTGGGGATTGTCGATTCCGACGCGGGGGGTGAGATCTGACGGGGGTATGTTTGCTGGCGGCTGTCCAGGGGTCCAGCGCCGGCGGGAGGCTGGACGGCGCGCCCACCGGGCGCAACCTCGCGGGCGCAGCGGCGGTGGGGATGTCGGACCCGCTGGTGCCGCTGCAGGCGGTGCCCCCCACCCTCGGCGACGCGTCCGACCTGCTGAGGCTGCACCAGCAGCACATCTCGACGGCGCGTAAGTTGGTGGCGAGCGCAGCCGCGACGGCCCCCCGGCGGCTCGCGGCGGATTCCGAACGTGTCGTCCGCACCGCGCTGCCCGGCGCCCCCGGAGGCGATGAAAGGAAGGCGCCAGGCGAACGTAGGGCCATTATCGGAGCGAACTGCTGGCGACGAATCACGTCGGCGGCCAATCACAGCGGCCGGCTCTTGACCGTTCCTCGGTTCCTCTAACAGCCTCCCTGTTGCAACGAATCTTCTCTCGCACATCAACCCCGCCCGCGCGCGCGCCCTCAAGCCGCGAGATTGGCCATTCGAGCGCGCCTCGATTGCCCGCGGCGCGACCGGATGGGCGCATTGCCCAGGATGCCTCGCTCATTACGCCATTGGCCATTCCAGGCGAGCCGGTCATCTGGGGCCTTCCCAACAGCGCGTCGACTCTGCTCCCGGCCTACGGCGACCTGTCGGCGCTGCCCTCCGCCACGGACCCTGTCATGGTGCAGCCGCTGCAGGACTGCGAGGCGCTGCTGAGGCAGGCCCACGACGCCTACCGCTCGGGCAACTACAATCAGGCCCTCAGCCTCTGCCAGCCGGTGAGTGTGGCCGCCTGGGTTCCCGGCTGCAAACGCGCGCCGATTTTTTCTGCCGACGCCCCGAAGTCTTGTACTGTCGGTGTCCAGCCCGGGGATGCGTTCCCTGGGTTGCTTTCCAACGGGCCCCAGCGGTTTGGCGCCCTTCTGACAGCGTCCCGTCATGTCCTTTCGATTCCGACGTCATCCTGGAATGCTTCCTCCGGGGACGCTCTGATATGATTTCGGCCGCCGCCGCGGTCGACGCGATGGGTTGAAACGGCGGGAGCCGGCGGGTGCGACGCTTGGATAGACGTGAGGCGGCCGGGTGTGTGTGCTGCGACGCAGGCCTACTGCGCCAACCCCGACAGGACCGATGTGCTGCTGCTCATTGGCGCGATTTACTACCAGATGAAGAATTATGAGCAGTGCATCGCCTTCAACGACAGGTGCATTGTGCTGGACAGGAGCATGGCGGAGGCCCATGCGAACCTGGCCAACGCGCTGCAGCAGATGGGGAACTATGACATGGCGATAATCTATTATCAGGTTCGTGGGCGACTGTTGTAAAGTAGGCCCTCGCATTGGCTGACTGTGGCGGACGTCCAGCAGTGTCAGTGCACCTTCAAGCAAGCCTCTGGCCTGGAACCATGGGTTCTCTTGGGTCCCAGAATACACTGACAGAACACATTGGGGTTCAGAACACACTGGGGTTCAGAACACACTGACATCGTGTGATGGCCCCTTTGCTGGGACGACAGTGACAGGAAACTGAAGTGGTTTGCTTACCAAGGCATGGCTGGCTGTGTTCATCGCTGCTGGGCTATTGGAATGAAATTGGAGGCCTGACTTCGACTGTTGTTGGTGCCCTGTGGACAGTCAGCCATCCGCTTGAAACCTGGCTTCACTGATGCATACAACAACATGGCCAGCGCACTCGTGCAGAAGGGGTGCATACCACAGGCAATGGAGTGCTACATGACCGCCTTGAGAATGGACCCTCTTCTGGTGAGTCTGCTTCACACACGACTCTTCTTTGTGAGCCCATCACCCATTGTAGTTGCAAGTGGCAGTGCTGTGTCTTGTCCAAGGCAGCAGTGTCATAGTGTGCTGTGAAGGAGCTGATTATTTGTGCTTCGGACCTGTTCAGACATCCTTGTTGTGTGCTTTCTCTTCTGCACGTATCGAATTCTGTAACACGGAAACACGGAATGGCACTTAGCAGAGAATAGCTCAGAAGCACGATGCCAATTGTGTGAAATGTTGTCCTCATCGATGAGTTGGTCTGGCAGCACACTTGTGGTTCTGAGGGGAGTGCAGGATGTGCCCTGCCATTGCTGACTGCATGAGGACTTGTGGCTGACATCTTGAGGACCCTCAACAAGCAGTTTGTTTGTTGGTAGGTGGATGTCCACAACAATCTTGGAGACCTCTGGCGAGCCCAAGGCCAGGTGGGCCGTCAGGCTGCACAAAGGTGCTATTCTGAAGCACTGAGGATCAACAGGCTATATGCCCCTGCCTGGAGGGGTCTTGGGGACCTGTTCAGGGAAGCAGGCAATTACCAGCAGGCTGTTGTGTGTTACCAGGTGTGTGAACAGTGCACTGTGCAATGCGATGTGCATTTCGCAGAGTGGCCCTTGTTGCATTTGCCAAGTTCCATGCCCGCTGGAAGCTTCAACATTGCCAAACCCAAAGGGTGTTTGCCATCAGTGTCCTGGATGGCCAAACTTTTTTTGCCATGTTCCACTCTGAAACAAGTACATGACAGTGATTGAGATCGAGGGAAGGACATATGCTGCACTGTGCATTGTGTGGCACGCTTGTGGTGTGAAGGGGGAAGAATGTGTTCCACTCGTTTTGTCAAAGATGGGTAAGTCATTGCCTGCAGTGCTGCGTGGCAGTGAAGGGCAGCCCTGTGCATGATTTTGGTGCCTTATTCGTGCTTTATTGGGTCTGTACAGGAAGCCGTAAATATCAAACCAAACTATGCAGATGCATACACAGGGATGGGGGTATCTCTCAAAGAGCTAAAGAGGAAAGAGGAGGCAGCTGCTTGCTTTGAGGCAGTTGTGAAATTTCGGCCAACATGTGCCCTGTCTTTGGGTAATCTGGCTGGTGAGTGGCAAAGTCGACTGCAGCAATACTGACAATGTCTTTATTGTGGTTTTCATATCTTGGGCTGTGCTTGGCACCTTGGATCTGCATTCTTTTAGAACGTTGCCATCATGGAATTAATGCTGGCGGGCAGGCAGATTGATTGATTTTGGTTCCTTGAATAGGTGTGTACAGGGATGACATGCAGGTGTGAGGTATTGGTGACGTTGGGCATCGAGTGCAAGGATCACAGCCATAGGGGCAGCTTGCTGTGGACCATGAGAGTGCTGGCGTGAGCTGCCTGCCAGAATGACATTGTGCAGCAGACCACCGTCCCGTTGAAACGTGTAATTGGCCATTTGTGTGGGTTGCAGGGATATATTATGACCAGGGTCAGCTCGATGTGGCAATCTCAACCTACCAGAAGGCCATCCAGCTAGAACCCAATTTCCCAGAGGCCTACAACAATTTGGGCAATGCTTTGAGGGAGAATGGGCAAGCTGAAGAGGCCATCCGATGCTACATGACCTGCATAAACCTGCAGTATCAGCGGCCCCACAACCCAGCGATGGCAGCTGCTTTTCGTGCGAATCCCCAGGCAGCACAGCAGCAACAGGCCCAGCGCTTGGCAGTGGCCTACAACAATCTGGGAGGCATCCTGAAGATACAGGGCAGAACACACGAGGCAATCTCATGTTACGAGCACATCGCGATGCTACAGCCGGAGTCCCCTGAAGCGCTTGCCAATTTGGCTTCTGCATACAAAGACGCTGCCCGACACGATGTGGCCATCCAGTCCTATCAGAGGGCCCTGTCCAAGCGTGCAGATTTCCCAGAGGCTTTTGCAAACCTTGTGCACAGCCTGCAGTGCATTTGCGAATGGCAGGGCAGGGATCAACTGTTTGTGAGGCTTGAGCGGGAGGTGAAGAGAGACCTTGCAAACAACCGGCTCCCCCCTGTGCAGCCCTTCCATGCGATGGCCTATCCATTCGATGCACAACTCTGCATCGACATCGGTCGCAAGTATGCAGAGCACTGCGCAGTGACTGCGGCGCGTTTGGGCTGCCCCTCGTTGCAGCACCCTCCACCTCGGCCCCTCCAGCCAGGAGAGAGGCTGAGGGTGGGCTATGTCAGCAGCGACTTTGGAAACCATCCGTTGTCGCACCTGATGGGGTCTGTGTTTGGGTTGCATGACCGTGGCAAGGTCGAAGTGTTCTGCTACGCCCTGTCACCATCGGATGGGTCAGAGTGGAGGCAAAAGATAGAGACGGAGGCGGAGAACTTCCTGGATGTTTCGTCCTGGAGCGTTGTGGACATTGCAATGAAGATATCCTCTGATGGTATCCAGATCGCGATCAACTTGAATGGGTACACAAAGGGCGCCAGGAATGAAATTTTTGCGCTGTTGCCAGCCCCAGTGCAGGCATCCTACATGGGCTTCCCTGCAACCACGGGTGCATCTTTCCTGCCATACCTCATCACAGACAAGGTCGTGGCCCCTCCGGAGCACCGGCACTGTTACTCTGAGGAGCTGGCGCTCATGCCTAACTGCTACTTTGTCAATGACTTCAAACAGTCATTTTTGGACACCCTGGACGAGTCGAAGATGCCTCGGCGGTCGGATTTCGGACTGCCCGAGGACAAGATTATATACTCAAGCTCCAACCAGCTGTACAAGTACGACCCAGAGACGTTCGACACCTGGTGCAGGATCTTGAAGCGTGTGCCCAACTCCGTGCTGTGGCTGTTGAGGTTCCCCCCTTATGGCGAGTCCAAAATCCGGCAACGAGCACAGCAGAGCGGCCTCGACCACACACGGATCATCTTCACAGACGTTGCGCAGAAGCACCTGCACATCAGGCGGTCGGGCCTTGCAGACGTGTTCTTGGATACGCCACTGTGCAATGCTCATACCACTGGCTGTGACGTGCTGTGGAGCGGCTGCCCGATCGTCACCCTGCCGCTGGAGAGGATGGCCTCTAGGGTGGCTGCAAGCCTGTGCATGGCCACTGGGGTCGGCGAAGAGATGGTTGTGAGCAGCCAGCAGGAGTATGAGGAGAGGGCAGTGGAGCTGGGAATCTGTCATAAGAAGCGGCTGGCACTGCGGGAGGAGTTGAACAGGCGCAGGATGACATGCCCGTTGTTCAACACGCACCAGTGGGTGCGAGACTTGGAGAAGGTGTTTTTGAAGATGTGGGACCTGCACTGCAGCGGAAAGGGCCCCACGACTTTCGAGATCGAGTGACCAGTGCGTGATCCCTGGACGGGTTGTCCGACATGGTGGGTTTTAATTGCTTGGAGCTGCGAACGGGTGGTTGCGATCTTTTGGCCTGGTGCAGCCTGGGTTTGATCGCGGGGGAGGATGGGGTCGCAGAGGTGCGCACACCACATACAATGACACGTGTTGTCAAGGAATAAAGTTTGAAGACTTCCCTCTCGCCCTTTTTCTTCGCTTTTCCTTTGTGCGTTGTTTGGGAATTTGGGCATCTCGCCGCCAGTTGCCCGGTCTTCGTTTGCCCTTGGCAGAATGAATGCAATGCTGGGGGATGGCTGACACCATATGCGCTGGGGGCGTATGGATTGGGTTGCGTACTGGTTGGCACAGCATCACGAGGACATTTGGTGATTCTATTACTCGAGAATGTGGGTCCTATGGATTGTTTTTTGTTGCTTAGGATGCATATTGTAGGCCAGGGCTTGGAACAGCTTCCCTTGTAGGTTGGGTGTAGTTACGTCACAAATGCGAATTTGTTGGGCTTGCTTTCGGAAGATTCGCAATAAATCAGAATGGTACACAAGAGACGAGACATTTGGCAGAGTTTGGGGAAGGGTTCAGGCACGCGGGCTTGTACAGTTCCTTTTTTTTCCTGTTGGGTCTCTCAGGCATTTTTGTAGCACACAGGCCGTTCTACCATCAGCAAGGCTGCTGTCTGTCTGGGGCCACGCATGGCCAAAGTTGCCCATTCGCACACTATCGCTTGGCGTTAAACTGTGCTAGTGCATTGCTGAAAATCGTGCAGGAGTGCTGTGCCATGCGTACTTCAGATGGGATCAATGGTGTAATCGCCAACATAGCTCTTGGGCCTTTGTTGCCAGTGATGGGAAGTGCACCGGCAGGTGCTGAGCCCATTGGGAGCGCCGCTGACGCTTTAGGGAAGTGTGAAGAGGTGCCAGCTGTGCGCCACATCTGCAGCTGCACCTGGCTTACGCGCCCGTCTGTGGAAACCACTCACGGACCACTCGCCTGAACGATAGGTAGGGGTACATCAGCCCTACGAATACTCTTCGGTGCCTCCCCAATGTGGTGGCTGGATGGACCCAGCGCGGGACAGCCAAAACTTGCTTACACGGACCCTTGGCCGCGTGTTTCTCGTTTTTCAAACCAAGCTCACTGTTATCTGCACCCACCTCGAGAATATGTGGTTGATGAAATTACCTATCTTGTTAATGGGTTTCTGCCAAGGGAGAGGACAGGTGGGCTGCGCCAGTGATTCAAACGGCGCAGTTTGGAACCTGGGGTTTACTCAGCCCCCGTCTCTGAGAACTGTCTGGCCACCTAGTACTGTGGGTCAGTCAAAGTACGAAAATATGAGGTGCCGCCAACCTTGGCGCCCTCGGGTTTGGCGGGCTTTGGTGGGACTGAGCGGGGGCGGCTTATTTAGGCTGCCCCTTCGGTCCCGTCCTTATCTTGTTTCACTTCGCGCCAATTCGCTGGCACAACTCAAAGGCACCAAGTGGCTTGCCCTTCCGGCCGTTTTCTTGGCCGAGTCCTTTCTATGAACCGCACTCTGGCCGAGCAGTGGTTGCATGATCAGGCGGTGCGGTTTAATGACGGTCTGCCTACAGCTCCTCTAGATGCTGTCTGGCTGCCCGAACCCTGGCTGTTACCTCAGTCGGTCACCAACCCCGTGGTCCGACCGCCGTGGTCCGACCGCCGGGGGTACAGTTTCCCAAGTGGTTCGATATTCGACAGACCTCCGAAGGCGGGCAGCTCGCCTAGGCGCTCGGGCCAAACTCCGGCTACTTTCAAGAGTACCAAAACTGGGCGCCTTATGTTATGTGGTAGCTCGACCTGACCTCTGCCTTGATCGACTTCGTGGCACACCCCGATTTCCTGACCCAATTTAAACCCAAATAAATTCTGGGACGCCCTCCTGCCATACGGCCATGTCCTCGTGACGATTATGACGACATTGCAGAGCCTTATCTGGCTGCAGCAAGCCCATGGGAAGCAGAAGAGCACGTTCCTTGACAAGTTGTGGAAGGCCCTCCAGGCCAACGTCCGTTTGGGCGCAGAGCATCGTCAATTTTGAGATCTGCTCATTTCTGCCATACCGGTCTCCTTTCACTCGTTCCCCACACGACAATACATTACACTCACATAGTTTGGTGTCCATCACCTCACTACTACAAGACCCAATTGGCGACCCACTTGAACGTGCCCATTCACACTGGGGCATGGTGCAGCTCCTCGGGAGCAAAGGCGTGGTCATGCCTTGGTCACACTCGGGCCGATGACGCCCCTCCGGGGCAGAAGAGATGCCCGTAATATGCGTGTAGGTCATGCGTAGTAATCGCCATCCAACCAAAAAGTCTGTAGTCCCACTCTGATGGGAGCCGGTGCATGTCAATGTACTTCCACATGACGTTACTTTGCCACTCGCCCCACACACGTATGCACCTCCAAGGAGTAGCAGGCACTGGCACCGCCCACACGAAGGCCGTGGTGATTGAAGGCTTCCGATGGGGGTGAAGGGAGGGTGCGTAGGAGGGCGGGAAACCAGCTGGAGACGGTTGGCGCGGATGCATCAGCCTCACCTAGCAAGGTATAGAAATGGCTTGGAGAGGCACCGGCATCCGCCCACACTTTGTCGCGGGCCGCAGACAATCGAAGGAAAAGATCCACCACTGCCGGTGCGCTGCAGGATGGCCAGGAGCGGCAGCGCACACGCGGGTCAGTGTGAACGCTGAGCTTGGTCCGCCGCTCGCGAAAGATAAGGAGTCCATTCTCGAGGCACAGGTCTGCGAGCAGAATCAGATGGCCGCTCTGTGCCCGATTGAAGAAAATGAGATCCAACATCGCAGAGCAAGCCGTGCGGAGGACGCGCAGATCCCCCATAGCCAAGCCAAAGTCCAGGATGGCCCGCATCACGTCCATAGGAACCGGGTGGTGGGAATGGGCCAATTCTGGCTCGTCCCGCCTCCACGCCCCAGTGAGCCGCCGGGTGATGGGATTGATCGCCGAAAAGTCGATGTAGCCCATGGACTGGTGCACCATGGAGATCGCGGCCAGATATGACATTAACTATCTTGTTAATAGATTTCCACCCACTACGATGTTGGGTGGGTTGCGCCGAGTTTGGAATCGGGCGCAATTGTATTCAAACGGGTTTCTGGCCCTTCCTAGTACCTTGGGTCAGTCAAAGTACGGAGTGTCCAAGGGCCCGCCCGTTTTGGCGCCTTGGACTTGGCGGGCTTTGGCGGGGCTGAGCGGGGGCGGCTATTTAGGCTCCCCCTCGGTCCCCCTCCTATCTTGTTTCGCTTCGTGCCACTTGTTGGCACAACCCGAAGGCACCGAGTGCCTTGCCCTCCCCGGCCGTCTTGGCCGAGTTCTTTCTATGAACTGGACACCTGCAGAGCAATGGCTACAAGACCAAGCCGTCCGATTCAACGACGGTCTGCCTACGGCTTCGCTCGACGCCGTCTGACTCCCGGACCCCCGGCTCCTTCCGCGGTCAGTCACCAACCCAATGGTCCGACCTCCGGGTGTCCGCTTTCCGGAGTGGTTCGACGTGAGGCGGACTTCCGAATGCGCGCAACTCGCGCAGGCGCTTGGGACCAACTCCGGCTACTTCCAGGAGTACCAGAACTGGGCGCCCTACGTCGCGTGGCTCTTCAACCTCACGGCCTCCTTCATCGACTTCGCGGCGCACCAGGACTTCCCGCCCATCTTTCGGGACGCCCTCTTGCCATACCTCCACGCCCTCGTGACGATTACGACAAGATTGTAGAGTCTAATCCGACTTCAACAAGTGCACGGGGAGCACAAGGGGACATCCTTCGATGGGTTGTGGCGCGCGCTCCAGACCAACGTTCGGCTGGGCGCAGTTCATCGGCGCTTCTGGGGTCCTTTGATCGACGAGCCGCTGGAGCACATTTGCAAGGAGGTCCTCAATCAGCAGTTGAAGTTGGCGACCAAGCCAACTGCCGCCAAGAACCAGGCCAACCTCGATCGCGCCGCTCCGGCCGCTGGTCCTTCGGGCGCGTCCACCTCCGGCGCTTGCCACTTCAAGGGCAAGAGTTCCAAGGCGCCAGCGGGCCCCAACGCTCCGTCCCAGGCCCCCAAACCCGCCGCCTAGAGGACCCTCCGTACGCTCGTCTTCGGGGCCGCCTCACTGCGTGGCGCCACATCGGGGCGCCTTCGCGCGTCTTGCAATGGATCCACACCGGGGCCCCTCTTCAATGGGGCCCGATGGGCCCTCCGGCCCCCTTCGATCAGGGCGAGTATCCCTTGACGACTCCGGAGGAATGGCGAGCGTGGCGGGAGCTGCGGGACGAGTACCTCGTGACGGGGGCGATCGTCTAGACCAACCCCTCTTCCGACGCCCGGATTTCGCGCGCTTTCTTGGTGGCCAAGCCGGTGGAGAATGGACAGACCAAATACCGATTGGTCATTGATCTTCGGCGAATCAATCGCCATCTCAAGAAAGTTGGTCTTCGTTATGAGAAACTGCGTGATTTTGGATTTCTGTTGAAGAAGCACGATTTCTTGGTGGGTTTCGACATCAAAAATGCTTATCATCATATTCGGATGAGGGCGGATCAGGAACATTTTCTTCAATTTTGCATGGGTGGGGAGATCTTTGCTTGCCGGGCGCTCCCCTTTGGCTTGGCACTCTCCCCCTTTTATTTTATGCAGCTCATGTTGGTAGTGGTCCGTTTCTTAAGGACCCCCAGCTCTTGTCCGAAAGCTGCGAATCGGTTTCATTTTGGTCGCTTAGCAAGGGAAGATTCCATTCTCTAGTACTACCTCCAGTACTCGCGGGAACTTCCCGCACTAATTTTGGCCTGTTTGGATGATTTCATTGCCGCCATGTTGGATCCTCATTGTAGTGTCTGGACACCCTATTGTACATTGACGGGTAAATAGATGACTTAGATGAGTTAGATGTTTTCATCTGAGTCTAGAAATGTGTTAATCATGATCGCCACGTTCATCTTGTTAAATGGGCCAATTTTCGGTATAATGAGGTAATTAAGGCAATTTAGGCCATTTAGCCCATTTCTGGCCATTTGGGGCATTATTTCTTGATGGAACCGGTGTGATGATGAACATTATAGCCTATGATGATGTAGTGCGCGGTCATGGGCGGATGGGAGCCGCCAGGAAGTGGTGGAGTACACTCCAAGAGATTATGGGGTTGATGGGGCAGTACGGGCACCTGTCAGGTACCCGCATTACATAGGATCACAGGTACAAGCGCCCCTACGGCTATGGTACCTTGGAGGGACATGGTATAGCTTGGGGAAGCCGCCTGGCATTACTAGGGGTACGCCAAGGGGCCAAGGGACCATGTGAGTGGCTCTCCAAGGGCCGAGGTGGCATTACCGGAGGCCGAGGTTGGCATTACAGGAGTGTATTGGACATTACAGGAGGCCGAGGGTATCATGACGAGAGGGGGAGCGCGCCACCTATAAAAGTGGGCACCCCATAGACCATTTGTCTCAGTTCGCCGGTGCACTCGACCTTGTCTGGACCAGGGGGCCCACCACCATTGTAATACATTGACCGAAGCTCCGCCATTTGCCTTATTTGGTCGCCACTATCCTGGGGTATTCTACAGTGGTTTCGGAGCCGAGCGACCAAGAGCATCGAAGGGGCAATCTACCCATCTCCATGGCGCACCATGATGGTCTGCCACTCGTGATGGGAGAGGAGGAAGCTCGCCAGGCGGAGGAGCGTTACCAGAAGTTGATGCAGGAGGTCAACCAGACCCGCGAACGGAATCAACAACTGGAGCGGGAGATGGCCATGCTGCATGAGGAGAGGCAGGCTGCGGAGTATCGAGGTGACCATCGATCTCGTGCTCTAGCTTGGGATATGGCCGAGTTGACTGCCGAATTGATTTCCGGTCGTGGAGTGGCACCAATGGGCGTGAAAGTGGAGAAGCCTGAGACCTATGACGGTGCCAAGCATCGTGATATCGACACATGGTTGTTCCAAGTGGAGGAGCACATGTCGTTGACTGGAATACCTGTTGCCTCTTGTGTTGGATATGCTGCATCGCTGTTGAGGGGTCATGCTGCCATGTGGTGGCGTGAGTTGTGCAAAAGTGGCAATCGAGTGAACGATTGGGACGAGTTCAAGAGGGATCTGCGTCAACAATTCCGAATGGACAATCTGATTCGCCGGGCGAGGGATGAGTTGTATGCCCTCTGGCAAAGGGAGAAGGAGCCTGTGTCAGACTTTTTGCATAAGTTCCGGCAAGTGTGTATTCGGATCGACGATCTCTCGGAGGCGGAAAAGCTGGACAAGTTCCTTCGGGCTTTGAACACAAATGTCCGGATGCAAGTGGAGTTGAAAGAGCCAACAACGTTTGAAGAAGCTGCAAGATATGCCAACCGAGCCGACAATGTGCTCACTCGAGTCTCTGGCCAAGGCGCGGGTGGAAAGCCAAGTTGGTTCAAGGGCAATTCGTCACATGGTGGATCGAACGTTGGTGGACCACGGACCTTTCAACCGAAGACGTCTGGAGGACCGGAGCCAATGGAAATTGGAACAAGCTACGTCCAGAGGAAACCTTTGACTCCAGAAGAGAAGAAGTACCTTCGAGACAACAAGGGGTGCTACTACTGCCGCAAGGTCAATGCAGGACACTGGAGCAGGGACTGTCCCATGAAGAAGAACAAGTCTGGAGGAAGGCAGGGAAACTTCAGCGGTCGTTGAATATCGGGGACAACGACCGGACAACACCCGACTCAATGAAAGGGCCAGATGATAAGGATGGCCAAGGGATGGTGGCGGAAGGGACCGAGATTTCGTCATCGGCTACTCTTGAAGACGCTGGACCCGCAGAAGTGTCAGAGCTAGTGATTGAGTATGGGTCCATTGCTCGGATGGTTGAGAAAGCTGGATCTGACCAAACAAGAAACATGCTACGTTTTGAAGCCCCGCGGGCAGACGCCATTCCTAGAAGGGAGATGGTACATGAGGTTGCCACTGCAACTCATGATTGGGTTGGTGTCTCTGATCAAGATACCAACAAACCGGGATGTGTTGAGTCCGGATATGCAAGTCTTCCGGTAGACACACATCAACTTGGAAGTGTTGAATCCGGAGAAGCGAGTCTTCCGGTAGACACACTTCAAACAGTCTGTCCTCAAGAATCCACCACTGCAAAGGATGTACCTGGCGATGGCGATACCTGTGAGATGGAATGCTACGTTGGGAAGTCCATGGATGAGGCAGAATCAGGTGTGCCAATGTCAGTGACACAGCTATTATGTATTTCGGGAGAAGTTAATGGTGTCCCTGTCAAATTTCTGGTGGACAGTGGAGCCAATGGAAACTTCATCAGTGAGCATCTTGTGAGTGAGCATGACTTGAGAACAGTGAGAAGTCATGAAAAGATGCAAGTGCATTTGGCGGATGGATCAATGAGAGCATCCAATCGCATTGTGAAAGATGCACAAGTGAGCTATGAGGAGCATGCCGAGTTCTTGGATTTCCATGTGATGAAACTTCCCAAGTATGATGCGATCTTGGGGAAGTCATGGTTGGATAGATGGAATCCAGGCATTGATTGGAGAGCCGGCACCATTAGCATTCGAGTGGGGAAGAAGACGGTCGTTTTGAAGAGCGACTACCCTACAAAGGAATGTGCCCAGCTTTCAAGTATCTTCGGGAAACGGGCAATGAGTATGCAAGTCTCAGCCCAGAAGGTGAAGCGGCTTGCTCGACACGAAGACGTGTATGTGGCCATTGTGAGGCCAATCGATGAAGACAAGATGGAAGACCAAGAGTACAAGGAAGTGAATGCAATCGTGGAGTTGGATGATGCCAAGATCGATACACCATTTCCAAGAGAAGTCAAGGAGATACTGGTGGAATATTCAGATGTTTTTCTGGCGGAGCTACCTCTAGGTCTACCACCGAAGCGTGCCGTGGACCATCGCATTGAATTACTCCCCGGAATAGAGCCACCTCATCGAGCACCCTACCGGATGTCTACTCAAGCACTGGATGAGTTGAAGACTCAGTTGAAGGAGTTGACGGAGCATGGGTACATTCAGCCCTCAGTTTCACCTTTTGGAGCTCCCGTCCTCTTTGTTCCAAAGAAGGACGGCAGTGTCCGAATGTGTGTGGACTACCGGGCATTGAACAAGGCAACAATTCGGAACCACTACCCATTGCCCCGCATTGAAGAACTTCTCGACCGCTTGGGTGAGGCAAGTTTCTTCACGAAGATCGACTTGAGGAATGGCTACCACCAGATCCGTGTTCATCCAGAAGACGTGCCAAAGACAGCCTTCAGAACAAGATATGGGCACTTTGAATTTCTTGTGCTACCTTTTGGCTTGACAAGTGCTCCGGTTACGTTCATGCATTTGATGCATAGCATCTTCAGGGAGCATCTTGACACCTTTGTCATCATCTTCTTGGATGACATCTTGGTGTATAGCCGATCGTTGGAGGAGCACAAGGTGCACGTCAGGAAGGCATTGGAAATCTTGAGAGAACACAAGCTCTATGCAAAGATGACCAAGTGTTCGTTCTTCCAGCAAGAAGTTGAATATTTGGGTCATATTGTTGGCATCGATGGAGTGAAGCCAGGTCCTACGAAGATCAAGGCCATCAAGGAGTGGAAGCAGCCAGAGAATTTGAAGGAACTGTGGAGTTTCCTTGGGCTGGCGGGATACTACAGAAGATTCATCCAAGACTTCGCAAAGATTGCTACGCCTTTGACAAACTTGACAAGGAAGAAGACTCCCTACAAATGGACTTCAAGCGAGGATGCAGCCTTCCAAGAGTTGAAGACCAGGCTAACAGAGGCACCTGTGTTGAAGACTGCCGATCCTGACCGAGGTTACATCGTGACCTGCGATGGGAGTGACACGGCTGTGGGAGCTGTGTTGAGTCAAGCTTATGACTCCGGTGATCACCCTGTGGCATTTGAGAGCCGGAAGATGAATTCAGCAGAGGCGAACTACCCAACTCATGAACGAGAACTCTTGGCAGTGATACATGCGTTGAGGACTTGGAGACACTACCTAGAAGGCAAGAAGTTCAAGGTCGTCACGGACCACTACTCCTTGAAGTACCCCATGATGCAACCGAACCTGTCGAAGCGACAAGCGAGATGGCTGGACTTTTTGGCTGAGTTCAACTATGAGGTGATTCATAAGCCAGGGAAGTCAAACGTGGTTGCCGACGCCTTGTCCATGCTATACATGACTGAATGCTTGTCGATTTCTGAAGTAGAATTGGATTCGAAATTGCTGCGGAAGTTGGAGGAAGAGTATGCTCGAGATGAAGAGAGCAAAGCAATTTTCGAATATCCAGATCGCCACCCAAATTTCAAGGTGCTGAATCAGCGAATCTATTGGGCTGATGATGGGCGATTGTGACTGTATGTGCCAAGCGGGACCTCGAGAAGTGCAGTGATGAATGAATTGCATGATGCACATTGTTCGGGTCACTTGGGCATCAAGAGAACATCTGACCTGGTGAAGCGGGATTTCTATTGGCCTTCTTTGGAGAGTGATGTGATGGAGTTTGTGAGGAGCTGTGATGCATGTCAGTGCAACAAACCCTCAAATCAGAAAAGCGCTGGGTTGTTGCAACCTTTGGAAATACCTCACAATCGTTGGGAGAAAGTGAGCATGGATTTGATCACTCATTTGCCAAAGACCCGATCAGGTTATGATGCTTTGTTGGTTATGGTGGATTATGGCACCAAGATGGTGGTGCTGAGACCAACAAAAGGGACAGCCACTGCTGTGGATGTGGCTAAGACTTTTGTGGATTCCGTTGTGCGAGTCCATGGTTTGCCGAGGACCATTGTGTTGGATCGTGACAGCAAGTTCACGAGCCATTTTTGGAAGGAAGTGTTCAAGAATATGGGAACAACTTTGGCGATGTCATCGGGATTTCATCCTCAAACTAATGGCCAAACGGAGAGGGCCAACCGTACCATTGAGGAGATCATGAGAGCGTTCGTGGGAAGACGACACAACGACTGGGATCAACGGTTGAGCATGGTGAAGTTCGTCTACAACAATGCCGTGCATTCTTCAATTGGATTTACGCCTTTCTACCTTTGCTACGGGCGACATCCAGTGAACCCTGCAAACTTGTTGGCTGGAGCGGCGACGAAGAACGTCACAGCTGAGGATTGGATGGAGACTTTGTCCAAGGATCTACTGCACGCACGTGACAACTTGACGAAGGCTCAAGAGCGACAGAAGCGCTATGCGGACAAGAGGCGACGACCTTTGGAGTTGCGTGCTGGTGATGAAGTTCTTCTCTCTACCAAGTATCTCAACATTGCTGGAGCTGGACCAAGCCACAAGTTTGGACCGTTGTACATTGGACCATTCAAGGTGGCAGAGTGCTACACGACAGCCTACAAGCTGGAGCTGCCGGCGCACATCCGAGTGCATCCTATCTTCCATGTTTCTCAATTGAAGTTGTACCGAGCGCCCAAGGATGCCAGAAGACGTTCCCAACCTCCCGAAGCAATCATCTCTACGGACGGCCACGAGGAGTACTTCGTCGAGGAAATCGTCAACCATCGACTGCGGAAGCGCAGACGTCGAACCGTCAAGGAGTACCTCGTCTTTTGGGAAGGCTACCCTGCCCATGAAGCGACTTGGGAGCCTGAAGACAACCTCCACAATGCGCAAGAGACGATCCACGAGTACTACGGCCGCATTGAGGACAATGCTTAGTTTAAGGGGGGGAGATTGTAGTGATTGGACACCCTACTGTACATTGACGGGTAAATAGATGACTTAGATGAGTTAGATGTTTTCATCTGAGTCTAGAAATGTGTTAATCATGATCGCCACGTTCATCTTGTTAAATGGGCCAATTTTCGGTATAATAAGGTAATTAAGGCAATTTAGGCCATTTAACCCATTTCTGGCCATTTGGGGCATTATTCCTTGATGGAACCGGTGTGATGATGAACATTATAGCCTATGATGATGTAGTGCGCGGTCATGGGCGGATGGGAGCCGCCAGGAAGTGGTGGAGTACACTCCAAGGGATTATGGGGTTGATCCGGCAGTACGGGCAACTGTCAAGTACCCGGATTACATCGGATCATAGGTACAAGTGCCCCTACGGCCATGGTACATAGGAGGTACGTGGTATAGCTTGGGGAATCCGCCTGCCATTACTAGAGGCATGCCAAGGGGGCAAGGGACCATGTGAGTGGCTCTCCAAGGGCCGAGGTGATCTTATAGGAGGCCGAGGGTGGCATTACAGGAGTGTATTGGACATTACAGGAGGCCGAGGGTGTCATGACGAGAGGGGGAGCGCGCCACCTATAAAAGTGGGCACCCCATAGGCCATTTGTCTCAGTTCGCCGGTGCACTCGACCTTGTCTGGACCAGGGGGCCCACCACCGTTGTAATACATTGACCGAAGCTCCGCCATTTGCCTTATTTGGTCGCCATTATCCTGGGGGATTCTACATCATCGACTCACCCAGTGGTCCAGTTTGGTCCGCTGTGTTTTTGCAGCCCTTGGGCTCGCCTTTAAGAAGTCCAATGTTAGTGGGAGTCGGTACAACATAAGAAACACTTTGGGATCATGATCGACACCCATCAGTGCCAATTCTAGGTCCCTCCGGACAAAGTGGCTGCCATTTCGCGGCGGGCCCAGGAGATTAGTCGACGGGGACTCATTGTTGCTCGGGATCTGGCCAAATTCTGTGGCTCCGCCATTTCTCTGTATTTGGCTTTTCCGTTGGCACGATTTTTTTTGATGGATCTATACTCTCTTTTATGCGGCAAGCGCTCTTGGCAGGATCGGCTCTGTTTGACTGCTGCAACTCGTTTGGAATTGGCAGCCTGGGCCCAGATCGGTCGATTGGCGGGCAGGTCGTTCAATTCTGCCTACTTGGAGCTGGTGGGCACCCTCGCTATGGACGCCAGCCTCACCGGCTGGGGGGCCACATTTACGCCTTTTGGCGGTGATCAACCCCTTCTCGCCCGCGGATTCTTTGATCGGGAGCTCATTCACATCAATGTCCGTGAAATGCAGGCCGTATACTTGGCCCTGTTGTCTTTCTTTCCTCGCCGGTGGTCCAGGACCACATCTCGCCGCCTTTGCTTGCTTGTGGATAACCAAGTGGTTCTGCACTGCCTCAACTCGATGACTACCAAGTCTGCCGGTCTCTTGAGGCCCCTTCGCCAGTTGCAAGCTATTTGTGTGATGCGGAAGTTGCTGTTGGAGCCCGAGTACATCTGCTCAGTGGACAATGTCCTCCCGGACAGGCTTTCGCATATACGGATTTCGGAGGATTACCGGCTCAATCCGCGCATATTCCAGGAGGTCGTCCACCGCTTCGGGGCCCGTTCAGTGGACCACTTTGCGTCCGTACGGAATGCCCTCTGCAAGGCCTACAACAGTCAACATTGGGATGTGGGTACGTCGAGCGTCGACGCCTTCGCACAAAATTGGACGGGGACGCGCAGCTGGTGCAATCCCCTGTGGAGCCTCCTCGCGAGGTTTGTCGCATTCCTCGCATCGAAGCCGCAGCTGGACGCCGTGGTGATAGCGCCAGACTGGCCGAGCGCAGTTTGGTTTCCCCGACTCCGGGCAATGGCGCGGGACGAGATCTTCATTCCCCACCAGCCCAACCTCTTTCTCCCCAGGAATCCGAGCCTCCCGTCCTCCCTTCCGCCTCCGCGCTGGAATTTGCTCGCCTTCCATGTGGCGCCGAGGACGCACCCGATGCCACTGCGGATCCGACCGGCGATGACGCCCTGAGCGAACCGGAGGCTCCGGCTCCTCCCGCTGGGGAGCCTCCTTCGGATCCGTTCCCCTTGGAACCAGTCCCCGACGACCATCCACTGTACGGCACCGAAGTGGATGGGTTGCTGGCTGACGACCGAAGCTGGATGGCGCAGCAGTTCCTCGCCTCCTATATGGAGGCCACCCGGCGGACTATGCAGGCCAAGTTCCTTCGTTTCCAGTCCTTTTGCGAGGCGCATGCCTTGCAGCCACTGCCCGCTCGTCGCGCCACCATCTACTGCTATATTTGGTTCCTACGCGAGGAAGGCAAGGTGGGCGTTCGTTCATTGCCGCAATATCTCGCGGCCATCTCCATGGTGCACCACATGTCTGGGCACCTTGGCTTTTCTGCATTCGACCCGGTCACCCGTGTCCTCACCCGTGCATGGCGCTGGGATATGCCGGCCCCCGTGCAACATCACCGCCCAGTGCCCATCGAGGTGATGACTCGCATCCTCGACATGGGATTGACCACGGAGAATAGGCTCTTTCTTCGGGCGGCGTGCGCTGCGTACATCGACTACATCTTTTTCAACCGGGCCCAATCCGGCCACTTTGTTCTGGCGGAGGACATCCGGGTGGCGGACGGCGTCGTTTTATTTCGAGAGCGTAAGTCCAAGCTGCACAAGGATGTAGCCCCTCGTCTGCGCTCTTGGTCCTAGCCCTCCCAGGGCGCCCCGGAGGTTGTCGAGCTCATCCTCCGCTGGACGGCCTTCCATGACCACGCCAAGGCACAAATGGACCAAGCGCCTCGCCATTTCTACCGGCTTCCCGGTGAGGCGTCCCCCGGCTCCAAGACGGTGGCCGCTTGGTTTGCGGACTTGCTGGCCCACCACCCGACCGTCGCCCACGAACCTTTCACGCACCACGGCCTTCGGGGCGGTGGTGCGTCTAGTTGCTTTGCTTTGGAGGTCGCCGGGCGGTGCATTCGGGACTGGGGGGGCTAGAAGTCTGACTCCATGTAGTCTTACATAGACATTTTTCGTTTCCCCACTGAGTGGGACTTTCGTTTGTTCGGGTGGATGACGATAACCGCCCGCGACCTCCATGCCCAGTTTGGGCATATTTTCTGCCCCGGTGGTGCATCCCGTGCCCTTGGAGAGTGAATGGGCAAACTGTTATGAATGGGGACCTCGGGTATGTGGAGTTGTTGGTGATGGACACTTTTGTTGTAATGTTTTGTCGTGTGGGGAACAGGATTGGGTGGGTTCAAGAGACCGGTCAGGTGGAAATGACATTAGCTATCTTGTTAATAGATTTCCACCCAGGACGACGTTGGGTGGGTTGCGCCGAGTTTCGAATCAGGCGCAATCATATTCAAACGGGTTTCTGGCCCTTCCTAGTACCTTGGGTCAGTCAAAGTACGAAGTGTCCAAGGGCCCACCCGTTTTGGCGCCTTGGACTTGGCGGGCTGTGGCGGGGCTGAGCGGGGGCGGCTATTTAGGCTCCCCCCTCGGTCCCCCTCCTATCTGGTTTCGCACCCAGCCCTCCCACCCTAGAGAGTGGAGTTCGGTGGAGTTGAGGGAGAAAACGGGACAGAGTGGATGGCAGTACGGGAAAGGGGGGACTCAGGGTTCTATCACGGGAGAAACGTGAAGTAAAGTACGGGCAAAGTGAAAGGGCAAACTGTTATGAACGGGGACCTCGGGTATGTGGAGTTGTCGGTGATGGACACCTTTGTTGTAATGTTTTGTCGTGTGGGGAACAGGACCGGGTGGGTTCAGGAGACCGGTCAGGTGGAAATTGGGGAAGGCTGTGGACTCCCACGTGTCCCTCCTCGCACAAGAAACGGATGTAGTATTGGGCGACAAAGAGAGCCCATCCACGTCGCAACCAAAGAGGGGATGGTCGGTAGGCATGACCTCCACCGGGAGGGGACCGGCGACCCCGGGGGGGATTGCGGCATCACCTCCCCTGATTCGTGGTCTGATTCCGTGGTTGGATGTGGAACGCCCGCAGATTCCAACGAGGGGGAGGAAGAACGGCCGGAAGGGCTGGATCCCCCGGGGTGAACATGCCCGGCCGTCAGGGAATGGCCATCTCCCAAGAGGCCAGACGATGGAGCTGCAGGAACCATAAGGCCAACAGCCAATCTGGTGTCAAGGCCACCGCACCCGCATCCTTGTGCAACGCCAGGAACGCCATGAGGCGCGGGAGGAGCGACCAAGGCGGGTTGGCCCAATTGGCCTCGCCCGTCCACTTCTGGAGGAATGCATCCAGCCCTGCCAAAAGCGGCTCGTGATGCCGCGAGTTGAACTTGGGGCAGAGGGAATTCCGATGGGAAGCAAAATGGTCGATTGTCCGCTAACCGAGCTCCCATGTAATCGCCTTGAAAATGGACGGGTTGAGCCGGTAGTCCTCCCCACCCTTGACCCTGGACAATTGGTCGGGGATCGTGTTGAGCTTGGACGGAATGTATTCCGGATCGAGCAACAACGCCCAGGCCGAACAGATCCGCTGCAGTTGGCAGAGTGGCCCCTGCAGCTGGTCGGAACTGGTCGTCATGCTACGGATACAAAAAAGGACGACCTGCGAATCCACTAGGAGCCACAGCTAGGCCGAGATCGAGGGGGAACCGACTGGGAAAAAGGCCCGAATGGCCAGGGCCACTGCCTATAGTTCACACACATTGATTTGCGTCAACGAACGATCGAAAACCCCCCTAGCTGATTGCGGCCGATCTGAGTGAGGGGGCATGAACGTTGCCCCCCATCCCATCAAGGGAGCATCCATTGCAAGAGTGCCTGCGAACGGCACAACATCAGGATTAAGGGGACGGCCCTCACACCAATCGATATTGATCCAAGCCTCCAAATCGAGGCATGCCTAGGGAGACAACCGGAGCCGATCCCGCCAAGAACGCTTGGTGCGGAGGAACGCATAAAGCCCTTGTAAAAAAAACTGGGCCAAGGGGAAGGCCAAGTAAAGGGAAATGGCCTGCCCGCAAAAACGGGCTAGATCCCTCGCCACCACCCAGTACCGTTCGCTAAGGATCCAAGCCCATGTGGCAATGGAAGCCGCTTTGTCAAACGGAACATAAAAATCATAAGCTTTGGTGTCGATCACCACCCCAAGGTGCCTCTTGCTTTGCACTGGATCCCACTGACACTTGCGGTCCTTGAAACGAATCCCTAAGGCCAGGAAAATGTCCCTCACCAATTGGGACCATTGTTGCAATTTTGCCGGATCACTCATTACCACTAGAAAGTCATCAAGATAGGCCAATAAGACAGTGGGGGCTCATGGGAATAGAGCAAAAATATCGTCGAGTAGAGTCATTCCTAGCAAGGCAGCCGAACCAAAACTCGCGCCCCGCTTTGGCCCATGATCCCAGGGACCGGAGAAATTGGGGGACCACCAACATGAAATGGGTGAAAAAATAAGGTGATAAAAAAAAGGCCAAATAGCAGGACGTGGCAAACAAACACCCATACAGAACTGTAAAAAGCATTCGTCTATAGATTGCATCTGTAAATGATGGTATGCGTCCTTAATATCAAACCAACTAAAAAGCCATTCTTTTTGAGTAGATGACCAAAATCCATCAATTTTTCATACCGCAAGCTCATCTTGCGGAGGTGATGATTAATCCGGTGCAAATCAATATAAAGCCGGTACTTCATCACCCCATTCTTATGACCTTTTTCGATGAGAAAAGCTCAAGAAATTCTGGACTCCGAACCGGGATCTACCTTGACGATCGCTCCCGTACTCAAGTACTCCTCGCGGAGGAACTCTCATCCCGCCTGCTCCTCCGCCAAACGGATCGGGTACTCGCCAAGATCGAAGGACGGGGGAGGACCCTTTGGCTCCCATGGCAGGACAGCACTTAAAATGGATCCAATGCAGAACGTGCTATGGTGCTCCAATCCTCCGCCATGCTGAGAGCCGTCCACGGGTGCAGTTGTATGGGTAATCATCTATGCGTCCGGGGGTGGACGCGCCGCTGGAGGTTGACCGCGCCGCTTACTTCTCTTCCCCGACAGGCCACTTGAATTGGGGGGTCGATTGCGTGGCCCTGCCTTGCCCGCACGGTTGGCCGCAGCCGCCTTGGTCACAAGCTTGACCTCTTGTGTCAAAAGCTCTTAATGTTACGGTCCGGGCCATGAGGCCTAGTGGTGACAGCCAAAAATAGCAAAAGGGTATAAATACCCATGGGAGAACTCCAATACAAAGGGTGCTGATGAGGCGTTGTGGCGAATGCCGAAACCGGTCCACCTTGCCGTGAGTTCGAACCCTGCCTAAGGCTGATTGTTCCACCAGGGGTGTTCCTATGGAAAGCCTAAAGTACTGGTGTCCCACCCCACTAAGGACAAAAGCGTAACACTTTGCGGATGGCGCCAAGGGTGTCATCAATGATCTCGGAGGTTACACCACCTTCGGGCTCACTAAGGCAGATCTGAGCCTGCAGCGCCCATGGCGTGGTTTTCGGCTCGATGCGCGGGTGATGTGCCTGCCGCGGCGCCCAATCCGGCCCGAATGGGCCTCCTCCGCCGAATGACGGTGGGCGGTCAGGGGCGCTCGTTTCTTCGGAGTGCGCAGTGTGGGCCCGGTCCTGCGATCAGCCGGGCGCGGGGCGGCAGTGCGCGCAGTGGGTGCGCGATGCCGGTGTGGCCTACGGGTGCACCCGCGCGGAGGCAAGTGGCCTGCAAGAGTTACAACAGTCGGGCATCGGGGCCACCCTTTGGCGTGCCCCGCATCACATGACAATGCGGACAGCATCACCGTATTGATAGTATCTCATCCCCCAGTACGGTTGCGGAGGTGCCCTTATATACTAAATTTCTAATGGCTATATCTCCACTACCGCTAACCCGAATGGTCTGATTCAAGAACCTATGGGTTTCTAATAAGTTCTACTAAGAGATGAGATTGTCTATTAACGTTTATTGTACTTCCCAGATACCCATAATTAAGGAAACACACTACCCCCTGTGCTTTACACCACAGTGCTCCCCCTTGGGGGTAGTTTTGCCCTCGAAACATCAGGCTAACCAGTGGCCTTAATTATCCTCTACTGGTTTATCCCTCTTGATGATTTTCTTGAGCTCCTCCTGGTAGGTAAAGTTCCCCTTAGGAGTCCAAGTGGCATCATCCAACGAATAGTCCTTCCAGAGGACCAAGTACTCCTTCTGCCACTTGGTACTGGGACCGGTCCACCGCCAACGCAGTAATCTCTCAACGTCATATGGCTCATCATCCTCGGGCTCAATCTCCTCCACCTGACCAGATGTAGTGAGTTGCGTCCATGAACTGGTCCTGAAAGGATGCAACAAGCTGACGTGTGTTACGCGCACCAGCCTGATGTGGGAGACGTCCTACTAATGGCTCTTGGTGTGGGGGACGCCCTGCCCAAGGCACGTACTATTCCTCACCCAATGTAACCTTTATCCATATTAGGATACGGGAGTAGGAGGGGTGGTCCCGCCTAGGTGCCCTGTAAGGACCTAGGTGCCCGGCGAGGCGGGTCCGCGGCTCAAAGAGGGCAGGAACCCCACACCCACATCCTATTCGTAACA